>CM061062.1:31300531-31573822 GCA_030762895.1 Sophora flavescens | reverse complement strand
TATGTGAGTTTGAAAGAGATGTACGAGAATGTGCCAATAATGAAAGTTGACAATAAAAGCTGCTTGAGTTTGAAAATATAAGTTTGAAGTTTAAAGAAAGGCAATTATTTAATAGAAAATAACTTCCTAATCGTGCGGTTTGCAATGAAAACTGAAGTTTGAAAGGAAAGTTAAGTAAAGAAAGATCTAAATGACACTATTGAAGTAAAATAAACCTAAGCAGCAGAACTTAAGGAAAAATATTGGAAATTAAGTAACAAGTGAAACTTGAACAAAAGAGATGAAAATGACATTGAATTTTGCCATAGTATTGAAATAAGAAGGATGGAAGGAATGCTTGAATGTATTAGTCAATCTGTGTGATCGAGATATGTAGGATGTGTATCAAGTAACCGACTAGATAATTGAAATAATTTGAAATACTAAGTAATTTAGTATTAGACATGACATAAGCTTTAGTTTGGAAATGTGAGAACACTACAAAATGAATTAATATAGAAAAGGTAGTTATTATTAAAATTGATGAAGACCAATTCTGAGAAATTAGAATGAAAGGAATGAAAATGTTAATTTAAGTAAGTACTCAAAAAACTAGGAACTACATAATATTGAAGTAAGAAAACTTGTTGGCTTGTGAAGTGCGAGGAAAAGTAATGAAAGTTCACAGAAGAATATGAAGAACATGATGGAATAAACTGGAAAGTGTGAAGGAATTTGGAAGGAAATAGACAATATGTTAGTGAAACATTTGCATATTGATGATAACGAGGGTGGAAGGTACTTAGGATTGTCAGTGGGTCTGTTGTGTGATCGGGAGCGTGTAGGATATTTCAAGTTCTATCCATATTGCATTGTAATAACCAGTATTTATAGGCAAATAAAATAACTACACCTAGTAGTAACTTCTATCTAAATGGCGCACGTATCTTGTGGTTCTCTAAATTTCAAATTTAAGTGCTTGTCAATTTCCCAACTCTAATAAGCTGCTCCAATTTTACCAGATGCTCAATCGACTTGATTAATATTAACTGATGCAGCTGTGATAGCTTATCTTGCTAATGCCGCATCAGTCTAGAACACGCCATTCAGCTATAAACGTTTGTGACTCTTGCTGTGCTTTGACTCAAAAAGCTTGGTTGTTAATTGTCGCTTTTATATGGAAAGCCAATTGTTATTTCTTGTAATCAGCTAAATATTTCTGAACCTTGAGAAAATATTGAAATCATTTCTGGTTTTCCTTGGAAATCATCCTGTCAGGCCAGTAGAATCCAATAATCATAAATTTCACCCTAACACATACATCACTTACCTCCCCACGACTTGGTGATTATCACACAAGCTAGTAAATGAAAGTTGAGATCTAGGAGCATTTGTTGCATCCTTATTGGAAACCCCATTGGTTGAATAAAAGTCTTGTTTCAACACCCCCCAAACACTCATTTTATTTGATGAAGTAAACAAGGCGAGTGGTGAAAGTGCCTTTCTCTATCAATATATATGTATTGTGCCATAAAACAGTATCGTCAAGACATAAATGGCTCAAAATTAACAGCAAAGTGTTAGGAGTGGGTGCAAATTTACGACACGATTAAAATGAATGAGAAAGAGGCTGCATAAAAAATTGAAAAATTCTAATTGATATACTCATTTTGGTTAAAGAAATTTGACATGTGCTAAGTGGAGCAAGCCCCAGTTGTGAGAAGAATTGACATAAAAGACGTCGAATTCAAGGTATAGAAGAGATTGACAAGTGTGGAGTTGACCAGAAGTTCTTCAGTTGACATCGCTCAGACAAACAGGGGTAGTTGAAAGCAAAACTTGGGGAGCATGCATTTAGGGTTGAAAATTCCCGATTATGTCGGCGGATATCGTTCATTTGGTGACGAAGGTCAGTGTGTGTTGAAGTATTGAAAATATTTGGTTGACAAGAAAATCTTTTTGAGGGTGAAGCCGAGAAGGATAGGTCGACAGCCAAACGTAAAGTATTAAGAAGAGTTTTAATCGGCGTCACGAGAAATGTGAAGCAAGATAAGCTGTCAAGCGTGGGGCCGTCAAGAAGACAAATCAAGTGTGTGAGCTGATTCAAAGAAATTAGTAGTTATCGAGTTATTTGACAAGCCGGGTTTAAATTTGAAATTTAAAGAACTACCAAAATGCAATGGCAGTCATTTGATAGGGAAGTTACTACTAGGTAGTTATTTATTGCCTATAAATACTAGTTGTTACAAGGTAATAAAGGTTAGAACTTAGAAACATCCTACCGTCTCGATCACAGTGGCGACGGGAGTTGCACCAGTACTTCCAGCTATTTTTTTCTGTTATAATAATACAATGTTCAATTTAATACAATAGCTAGTTTCATTTCACTTCAAGTTCTCTGCTCACTTTCCAGTTTATTTTATCATGTCTTCAGCAAAAGTTATTCTTACACTTCTTTATTTTACTGCCATCAATATTGATGGCCCGGTTAAATCTTATTTCTTTATTAATTTTATTAACCGCAATATTTCTTGATAGTTCTTCATGCATTTTTCGGTTGTTACATAATCATCTTCAAGTTTTTTCTTCAGAAATTCCTTATTTTCTTATTCATCATAACATCAATTTTCCTTCTAAGTGATCATTACTATTACTCGTTTACTATTTGTTTAATCAAGTTTCCTTACTAGCATTTTTCGTAATTTCTGTTTAGCTATCTTTACATCCAAACTAACGACTTTTACTGTCAGTTAATTTTCCAGAATGTATTTCTAATAAATAACCACTTTTACGTTATTCTTACTTTTAAAGTCTAACTACTCCTTGTCAAGTATTTCATAGTCAATTATTTCAATTCTGAAACGCTTTTGTCATTGTCATTGAATAACTATACTTTCTACATATAATCATATGTTTCTTATTTTAAAGTTAGATAACATTATCTCAATATTAGTATTCAATTAATTGTCCGTCAATGTGCATTATCAATTTTTCACTTGTCAAATCCAAACTATTGTCTTTGTCAATATATTACCAAATTTGACTAACTTGTCAAACGTATTGCGAGCATTATCATCAAATAGCATATTTAACCGATGATTCTCCTTTCGTGAGGTCCTTTAATTTGATCGAGTAATTATTTGTCAACGAAGAATTTTGACCAACCAAAAACCACGTTAACAAATTGGCATGCCCAATTAGGGACGAGTTTAGAGTAACCCGAATGTAGTATCCACTTATTTGACACACAATTTTATTTTTTATGGTCGATGAGTGGAAAGGTGGTTCAAACATCATTCCTTCCCAAAACTCTGAATAGTGTAATGGTTGTTGATGCAGTTAGTAGCACTATGAAGTTAATCAGTGGATGCTATTGCACAGTTGGCAAAATATTCCAGAACCGGGGGTAACTACTAATGGGGGAATAATAGCTTAATATTTTAGGTGTGAAGAAGATTGTTTTTACGATAAAGTTGTCATGGATGTGACGAAGTTGGGCCGGAACACTCCGAGTCCAACCAGCATTTTACAACAAATAAATCCACAAACTACCGAATTGGTCCCACTAATCGTTTGAATTCAAACCCCAAGAGGGACTACGCAACTGCTGTCACGACCTTTGTACTGGGATGCTTATGGTTGATACTGCTGTCAATCCAAATACCCCTTTGCATACTAACATATCCAAATGGGAATGTTAAGCTCTCATGCATGCAGATAGCAGACCCATCGACTGGGGCAAATTCCCATCATGCGAATGGGATAACGTGGCCAATGGTAAACCCCATTTAGACCAGAGCAACCAGTGGTAGCCACATATATCCCATACTAAGACACCCCATGAAATATTGTTGGTCTTTAGAGGCTACATTAGCTAATATTCGACAACAAATTGATCAGTAACCATGACATGGTGAAATACATTTACTCAACAAATGAGTATAGTGATTATGAATAATGGAAAACCACGAATATCACGCTTGATATTAGCTTAATGAGATACACGAGGTTAAATATGAGCCTTGGGCGTTGTAGTTCAGTATGATAACCAAATACTATTTGAAATCTCAATAGAAATGTCATTAGTACCTCATTTGATGGGAGGCACCAATAGAGTTCCCATTGATGGAGGAGGTAGTTGTCATTTTGATGCGAGGGCAATGTTTAAAAAGCTAAGAAAAGATATCATGAGACTTAATTCAAATAATGTGGGTATGCTAATTCGAATTAATAAATGATTCTGATCCGATAGTGTTTACTTCTCAATATCCAGGTTGGAAAATCACGAGAGAATGACATTATTGTATAATTCCACAGAAAACAGGTTAGCAACTTATACTTGGCAGGATTGATTCATTGCGGGAGCACCTACGACAATACATCAGATAATCTTATGGAACTGCAAAATCAAGTGGAGATCGTAAGCAGACGATGAGCGTATGCTAACATCACACGTGGATTTCAAGCATTCGCCAAACGCGGTAAGAATCAATGGATGAAAGAATTTTGAGCAAGATGCGCTAGGCTAAGTCTTCCCGTTAGTTTGGCATGAAGATAAAGGAAGAGCCGACAAGTCGAGCGATTAATGAGCCGTGAAACACACCCGAGAAGATTGTTAGCCTATCACGGCGACTAGTTACAGCACGGTAGTGTATGGGCAATTATACCATTTGTCATGACCCTTTGGGTTTTGAGAAAGATGCCAAGTTAACAAACCGCTGAAGTAGAAGATCCTGCGAAGAAATAAATTTAGGAACGGAAGAAAAGAAAAACATTTTTGTTAGTGCTTTTCCACGCGATTCCGAGCAAAAACTGTCGATTAATTGCAGAGTATAAAGATGGCTTTGAATGGGACTACGAGTGAAAATGCACGGGTTTAAGCGGAGATCTGTTTTGAATAGGCTTCGACTAGGGAGGGATTACATGCCTGTCAAACAAAAAGTAGAAGGTTTGCTCAGTAGGGTGCATAAAATGAAAGAGAAAGTGCAAAGACCTGCTTAAAGCAAAGTTCATTAGAACAACCGAGGTATGTCGATTGGTTTTCTAAGTAGTTCCTGCTATTAAAAAGAATGGCAAAATGAGGGAAGTATAGACTCAGTAAATTTAATATGGCTACCCCCAAAGATGAGTATCCAGATGCCACAGTAGGCTAGGCTGTTTGACTCGACATCGAGGAGATGAAATTTTAAGTTGTATGGATGGCCATGCAAAGTTATAATCAAATTTTATAGCCGAATAAGATGTGTCAAAGATGGCTTCAGTGTCCGAGCTAGATGGGGACACCTGAATGGATTGTCATGCCTTCGGTTTAAAGAATTGGGAGCCACCTATCAACAGAAAGCAATAATACTATTTTCCATGATGTGATTGGAAAGTTCATAGGTATATGTGGCTGACATGGTTGTCAATCCAAAACCAAAGATGACCACGAGCACCCGAAGCAGGGTTATTAAAGAATGGAGTGACGAAGTTCTAGATTGACATGTGGACAAATGCAAGTAAGAAACAAACTTGGGGGGGGCATCGGTAGGGGTGAAATTTTCTAATTATTGACCGGATGAGTTTGCCATTACAAAAGAATCATAGCTAATGACTAATATTTTCTAACTATTAAAAATATTTGAGCTTGACAAGAAATATACCGGTCATTGTAAAGGATAAATTGACAACCAGTTTTTGACAAAATCATAAAGAAGAGTTGTCAAACGATGGAGAAGTGTGTGAAAATGGCTAAGTCCTCAAAGACTGACAAGGCATTAGCAAAGATAATTCATCAGCGGCGGACCATCAAGACAATCGAGTTGTGCTGGAGCGTTCGGAAATTGGCCGATTCTCGAGTTGTTTGACTGGCGGTGGTGAAATTTGAATAAAGAACTGCCGAGATACGTGGCAAGGCATTTAAATAGGAAGTTACTACTTAGGTGTTATTTTATTTGCTTATAAATACTAGATTTACACAAGGTAATAAAGGTTGGAACTTGAAACATCCTACACTCCAGATCACACGGAGATCGAGATTAACGAAGCCCTTTTCACCTTTTATCATCAATACAATGTTCAATTTCAATACAATATTGGTTCATTTCCTTCAAGTTCTTCATATACTTTCCAAAATATTCATCATGTTCTTCATGTTGTTTATCTAATTTTATTTCACCCATCAATATTGTGATGGCGGATTCATCTTATTTTTGTCAATTTTTTGTTAAACTTATAATATTTCTTGATAGTTCTTCATGCTTTTCCGTTATTTCAATAATCTTCAAGTTTTTTTCTTCATTAATTTTCTCTACAAATCACCCCCTTGGTTAACCAGTTTTTACTATAATCATCTTATTATTTTTATCGTTTATCAGTTTCCCTTTACTTAGGCATTTTTAAGTAGTTTTTCGTTTAGTATCTTTTCATCCAAAGCCAACAATTTCACTGCTCCTCTAGTTAATCTTCCAGAATATATTTTTTTGATAAGATCTACTTTTTACGTTATTCTTACTTTTTTTAAGTCTAAATCCTACTCCTTGTCAAGTATTCCATAGTCAATTATTTCAATTTCCGAAGACACGTTGTTTATAAATTGAATAACTATACTTTCCATATAATCATATGTTTCTTATTTAAAGTTAATAACATTATCCGTCTAATAATTAAGTATCCAATTAATTGCTGTCAATCGGGAAAAGTCAATTTTACCAACTGTCAAACCTTATTAGTCTTTTCGAATATATTACCAAATTTAACTAAGATTGTCGCAAACAGCGACTGGACATTTTAAATCAAATAGATATTTCCAGAGTGATACATGCTAACTCGCAGATTCCACACTATTTGATCTCATAATTATTCGTCAACGCGTAAGAATTTTGGACACAACAAGCCACTAACAGAAGCGACAACATTTGACTTAAAGTGTAAAGTTAAAAGGAATTATGGTCAATTTATGAATTTCTTATTCAATCGTGCCAGTGGGCGTCAAGGCATTTTGGCCTTTAAAGTAAGGCACATGAATAAGAGAAATACATGAGTGAGTGATACTGAGTGAGTGCAGTGACGGTGAAGAGGAATATTTTTTCTCTCCTTCTAGGAAGATTATTGTTTTAGCGGTGTAACTTATCTTTATAAAGGTCAGAATTTAGTTATATCTTTATATTATTTGAGTTTTTCTATTCTTTTTACTGATTTATACCTGATTCAGCGATCAATTGTTGCTTCGGTTATCGGATTTACGACAAATATTTATAAAATTGTCATATTGATTTAATTTATGTTTTTGTTTCTTCCAATGTGTTTTACTGTAGTAAATTTGAAATGAAGATGATGAGAATTAGTAATTATTTCTAAGCATAAAATAAAACAAGCCCAGTAAAATGAACAAAAATCGTCCTTATTGTGTTACTATTTATTTATTGGGAGAATATTTTTTTTTTAATATTTACTGAAAAGATTTTGGTATACTCCTTAATTTTGTTATCTGATACTGATTATTGATCGCTTTGAGATATTTGGTTATTCTATTTGATTGAACAGAGGAACGAAGAGGGAGAAAAGGAGTAATTTTCAGTCCCGGGTATCACCTCTATTTTCCTAACAAGAACAAACAAAGTACCACATGGGTAATCCCAATTCCAACAGTGCTAATGTTAGCATGTCCATTTCAGGACATATCAACTTTGCTGAACGTAGATTGAGTTATTTGAGCATGAATGCCAAGTCATTTTGTGTAAGGATGCTGCCCATAAGCGACTTGACGAAAGCACTTAATGGGTCACAAATCAATCGAGTCAATCCCAATGGTTTAAGTCCGGAGGATGATAGAACCGAGCTTGGGTAAACTATTTCTTGCAATGATGAACACTATGCACAAATGCTGGAGAAGTCATAGAGATATTCATTTGAAGGTGAGCATCGAATCAGTTGCGAAGTTGCGGATGTGGCAATGGGATGGGGGATGAAAGTTGCGCATAAGCTGGGAATCAAAGGAGCTCTCTTGTGGACAGCATCAGCAGCTATGTTTGCTATGACAAACAGTATTTCATGATGATTGACAATGGAATTATAGATTCTGATGGTAAGAAAATCACATTTCATTAATTGGATTTGTTGGGTTTTGTATATTTTTCTTTACAAGACTTCATTGATTAACACAGAATAGAAAAATTAAATTTAATAAAGTTAATGATGTAACCTATTAAATAACAATAGCTTCATTTTGTATGACATTTCAGGTAGGCCAATCATAAAAAAGACATTTCAATTGTCACCAAATATGCCGAAATGATACGAGCGTCATTTGGTGGTCAAAATATGTATGACTTAGAAACAGAGAAAATAATATTTAATTGTTTTGTGCGCAAGTTCTACAAAATTTGAATCTTACAGACTATGACTTTGCAATAAAGATATGAACTTGAAGCCGCAGCACTATCCTTTATTCCAACGATCCTAAGCAATGTGGCCCATTATTGACAAGTTATGATAATACAAATGCACCCACTAGATCATTGGGACAATTTTGGGAAGAAGATCTCTTGCATGAGTTGGTTTGATCAACAACCTCATCATTCCGTCTTGTATGTTGCCTTCGGTAGTTTTGTTCTTTTGACCAAAAACAATTCGTGGAATTAGCTCTTGGACTCGAGCTCACTAATAGACCCTTTCTTTTGGCTAGTGTCAAGATCATAATAGGAGCACAGATGGTGTATCCTGATGAATTCCAAGGGACTCATGGCAAGATAGTTGGATGGCCCCCAAAAAAAGGTGCTAAACCATCATGCCATAGCTTGTTTTTGTTAGCCATTGTGGTTGGAATTCTACCATGGAGGGTTTTGTCTAGTGGCGTTCCCTTCTTGGTGTTGGCTATTTAATGACCAGTTTTATGACAAAGCATTTATTTGTGATGAGTTGATGGTTGGGTTGGTTTGGGATTTGACTCCGATGAAAATGGATTGGTGTCACGTGAAGAGATAAAAATGAAAGTGGATCAACTACTCAACAATGAGAACATAAGAACGAGATCTATAAAAGTAAAGGAGGAAGTAATGAGCAACGTAGCAGAAGGAGTACGATCTTCAAAAAATTTCACAACATTTGTTAAGTGGGTGAAAGAATAAGAATTGAGTTTCGTACGGTTACGTTGGCTAAAAGTAAATGGGCCAACTAATGATGAATCAATAATAAGAGGGTGTAGCTAAATTAAAAGATATATTCATGAATAACACTTCATATAATATTAGTAGGGTTTTCAAGTGACTTATAATTGCTGATAGTATAATGATTTGTCTTGGTTAGTCAACGGTAGCGTTCTTGAAATTGTAACTAAGTATTAAGTATATATTTCTCTCTCAACTTGGTAATCATGTAATGCACTCAATTTATAATATTTCAAATAAATGGAACACTTTCAATTATGTAGTATTGCTACAATATAACAAAATCTTTTTAAAATGGTCTTTACAAATGATTTGGCAGTTGATTAGATGAATGATTGAGAGGAGTCCGGATCCTCTCCAGTCTTATGACTAAATGGAGAGTCCAGTTGAATGAATCCAGGATGTACATGTGTAATGACTGAAATTAATGGCTAAGATTTATTTTATTTTATTTTTAAATTAAAACAAAACAAAAATGGAGATTGGGTTTCATCTCCCCATTCGACACTTCCGCCCCACGATGTACCGTCATCTCCACCACCACTCGCCTCTTTTGCCGCCGTCTCGACACCGCGCCAATCTCACCACCACGGATCTCTTACACCTTGCTTTTTCGTTAAGTGCTTTTTATAAGTTGTTTGGTTGATTAAGGGCTTAGTGGGATTTTTGGTTCAAAGTCTCTTTTTCGTGCACGAGCACGCCCGTGCTCATTAGCAAGCCGCACACTGGTGATCAAAGGATGGACGCGTCTCGCCGACACACTAAGTCAACACGACCGTGCTCAAGGGTAAGTACTGGCGTGCTCAGGCGCAGCCTTTTTATAGTTGTGCTGTAACCTCGAGGTTTACATGAAACCCTATTCCTTGATTGCAATGTGATCTCTATTTGGTCGAGAGTGCCTTTTTCCTGTTTTCTTATTCATCCATTGCTATAGTGGAGTTTTGGAAGCCTTTGGGAAGCTTATTTGATCTCGTCAGTTTAGAGGTAACATTCCTTCCCTTGTGGTTTTTTCCTTTCTTGGTTTTGGAATGGGAAACTAATAAGTTTGTGTTTTGGTTTGGCAGGCATGATTTTGGGTTGAGAGCCTGAAGGAAAGGAACCGGTTTCTTTGTTAGGAGCTTACGTTGAGCGACCTTCAATCCGGTATGGGGAGAAGGATGGTGTATACATTAGGCGGTGGGGTAGTGTAAGTTAAATGGGTTCCCATAACCCGGTTGTTGTCGGTTGTATGCCTATGTGACACATGATGATTATATGATTATATGCTCTAGCTGTTTATGGTGTATGCTTCATATTCATGTTCATGATATGTTCTTGATGTTTATGTTGATTGCCTTGATATGACCATGATGGTATGATGATTGTTGTTTTTGACATGTTGACGATTATTGATGATGTTGTTGAGTTTAATGATGATGAGTTTTTAACTGGAAAATATGTTGCTAAGTTGACCTAGGATTAATGGACTTAATCCCTAAAATAATTGGTTAAGGAATCAGGTTTGAGACTCGCCATACAATAAAGGCAGTCGTGCATTGAGCACGGTGCGTCTGACAACAGGAGCACCCGTCCTCCCAATTTGAATTCTGGAAAATGGCTAGCATTAAGTGCGATCTTGCCTAAAGAAAGCACAACCATGCTTCACTTATGTGACCAGCATGGTGAGTGCGAGGGGACAAGCACGCCCGTGCTCCCCATGAGATAGATGAAATTAAAGGTTTAAGTAGGGGTTTTAACCCAATCTTCCCCAATAACGTTATGATAACATAGCTAATCAATGATGAAGACTTGATAACTTAAGTGAAGATTAATTAATATGATTAAGATAATGAGATGGTTAAGTCCGTACTCGTTGGGTTACTGAGTATGTTGTTGAAGTCTTGGGTGCTTATTGGCCCAAGCACGTTGATGTTGACGTCTTGGGTGCTTATTGGCCCAAACATGATGAGTTGATGTTGAAGTCTTGGGAGCTTTTTGGCCCAAGCAAAGTAGGTGGTTGATATTGTTTGTTGTTGTGCCATTACGTACAGCATTGGAGGCGATGTTGAGGCGGAGGTTCGATATAGGGGAGATCGCGAGAGTATGGTGATCCGGCCATCCACGGTAGGACACCCGATGGTTTGGTGACCGCGGCCCCAAGTGATGAGGCATCCACGGTTTGATGCATTGGTGATAGTCTCTCGTGCGAGTGCCGTCGCGATCCAAACAAGTGTCTTAGGATTGTCGCCAAGTAATAAAAAGATATCGATCCCACGGAGATCGTGATCTCAAATCGCAACTAATTATAAAATCAATAAATCTGATCTGTAAAACAAAAAGATTTTGTTTTGGTTTTGATATTTGAAATAAGAGATAACTTAAAATCAGAATCAAGTAAAACAGAAAGTAAATCAGTTTATGGTTTTTTAGATCTAAATGGATTCCTAGGAATTTAGGTTACTAACAAGATCGTTTATGTTACTAAATTGACTACCCTTTGTTAATCATCGAAATTGCCTTGAAGGCGAATTTATCCTCAAATAGTTTAAGCTCTCTCTCGGGTTACAAAAACCGTGCCCAATTAAACCAACCCCTAATCTCGTGGTAGTCGAATTTAGGTTGGACCATTTTACGTTTCGTGACAATTCGTTAATCCTCGAAGGACGGCTTCTAACTCTCATGATTTCAGTCCTAAGTCTGATTCTATAGATCCGACACCTAAGTTCACCGCTAGGTTCCTCCTTAGAATATCTACGACACGTAAATAAGTGCGCACCAGATTTACGAGTAATTAAAACACTAGAAATCAGATCTAAAGCAAAATCGAAATTAACGAAGGTAAAACATCAATTCACAACATGAATCAGATCTTGGGCATAGCCCCAATCCCTAGAAATTAAACTACTACTCAAGCATTGCCATGGTGATGACAAGCTGGTTAACAACAACATGAAAATAAAAATAAGAGAAGAGAGGAGGAAGAAGAAGAAGAGAGATCCTAAATTATAGCCTAAGAGTAGCAGCCTAAAAAGTCTTCCTTGCCTCTGCTCGGATGCCTTATTTATAGATTTGGGAAGTTTGAATCCCAATCTAACTCAAATTAGATCCAAATCAGTTGCTTCGATCCAAGTAATGCGCGTCACGGTCGTGATGGCCATCACGGCCGGTCGTGGCGGATTATGCCTAGGCGTTTCTTCAATTTTTTGGTGCATCACGGTTGTGATGCTCATCACGGCCAGGCGTGATCGTTCCTTTGTGAGGTCTGGTTTAGCCGACATGTCACGGCCATGATGGGCATCACGGCTAGGCGTGACGATTCCCGACTTGATGTCTTCTTTCTTTTCAGCTCGCTTTCGATCATAGCCGTGATTGGTCATCACGGCTAGAAACCGTGATGGGCTGCTGCTGGCTCATTTTCTTCACTTTTCAAGCCCCATCTTCATCCAAGCTCCATCATGGTTGATCCTGAGCATTTAACCCTTAATTCTGCAAAACCACACCACAAAACCGCCTTACCCATTCCAAGGTAAAAACTAACAAAAATAAAATTAAATATGCCTAAACTATATGAAAATGCATGAAAAATGATAAACAAATATGAGGTGAAATCACATTCATCAAATCACCCCAAGCTTAAGACTTTGCTTGTCTTCAAGCAATAACTAAGGCCAGACAAGATAATCAGAGCATGGATAGTGAACCAAGAACCAGAGTAACTAATCCAAGTAATGAGGCATTTTCAAATAAGAAACCAAGAGACAATCAATTTTGAGTCCAATTAGAAGCTTAGGTTTCTTAAATTCCTATTCACCGATTCTGGCACTCTTCTCACCTCACTCAAGTGTTTAGGGGTATATGACAATTCGCTCAATTTCCTCAAAAGAAAGCATCCTACTATAAGCTTGACTATGAACCAAATCTCTACTTTATTAATGAAAACACAAAAGAATCAAGAGTTCTTTTACTTTGGTTATGTGAGGCCATGGGATTAATCGTTAGGTGGGGAAATCAAGAAAAGGAAATTTCAAGAAGGCTAAACAAAATATCAAACATTGCAAAGCATGACACCTTCTAAAATACCTTTTTTGGGCTTTTGTTCACTTTTCCACCTTTCTTTCTTTCTTTTTATTTTTATTTCTCACTTTCTTTTTGTCATCCCCTTCTCCATGTTTTTTGTTTATTTTATTTTATTTGTTTGGAGAAGGAGGAGATTTTCAGCTCAAGAGAAATATTTCCCAACTTTCTCATCCCATACTTTTTCAACTACATTTTTACCCTTTTTGCAATACTTTAAAAGGTACCATATCGAACATTATTCATCAAAATATTTCAAGGTACCAAGAAAAGTATTTTATTCTTTTAGGTTCAAAATTGGGCAACTAAGGGGGCACCAAGAATAAAAATTGGGTTCAAAAATTCGCTATCTCAATTTATTTGGCACAAAGTTCTCACAATTAGATGCATAATCTAAGCAAGGGGGCAATCTAATCATGTGATCATGCAAAACTATCCCTATATGAATGCAACATGAAAATGCAAAAATTCAAAAATTTGCAAAAATACCCCTACCCCAAGCTTAAAAACTTACATTGTCCCCAATGTAAATAATCAAGTCGGAGAGAGGAGAAAAATTGGAACAACTCACCGAGGTGGTAGCGGGTGCTGGCTCACATGCCAGTCAAAAGCTTGTTGGAAATTGTATCACGACCGTGAGGCTCATCACGGCTAGGCCGTGATCAATTCTGGTCTTCAGGAGCTGGCCTGTCACGGCCGTGACCTGTATCACGGCTAGGACGTGATACTCTCTGATCTTAGGGTCCTTCCCATCACGCCCGTGACGCTTATCACGGCTGGGCCGTGATCCTTTCTGGTCTTCTTGGTTAGCTCATCACGGCCGTGACCACTGTCACGGCCTGGGCGTGATGACTTCTAACTTTATTTGTCTCTGCCCTTTTTGCTCTTCCTTCCTTCTTAACCTGAAAACACTTGACAAATCTATTAATTTATGATTTTTTTCCTCTTGATCTTCTCAAATTATTCAAGATCTAAATTCAAAAACAAATGAAAAATGGAAAGAAAACTTGGGTTGCCTCCCAAGAAGCGCTTATTTACGGTCTTAAGCTTGACCATACTTCCTTCATCCAACCAGGATTATTGGGCGTAGAAGTGCAGGAACACTTCTCTTCCATGGGAGTCCTTCAAAGAGCCGATTCTGCTCATATGGCCAATTGCGCTTCCGCTTCGCTCTTTTCACTCTAAGCTTCATGGCCTTACTCCCTCCCGGCGGAAGTTTTGTTTCCACATGATCAGCAACTCCAACTTCATCACTACTGGGTGCATCATTTGCCATGCAAATCTTCGGAGTTGCTTCCATGTTAAGCTCTTCCTTTACCACTGGATACGTTATATCGATCCTGCACACATGACTCACAAAAGGAGAGTTGTTATATGAGTTAGTCAATTCAAAATCTACCCTACCTTCCTCTGCATTCGAGAGAGAGTTTGCCATTCCCTACGTCTATTATTGCTCCAGTGGCCAAGAATGGCCTTCCTAAAATGATGGGAATTCAGAATTCCCTTTCATATCCAATACTGGGAAATCGGTAGGGATGAAAAATTTCCCTACCTTTACAGGAACATTCTCTAGTATGCCTAGAGGAGTCCTAGTCGAGCCATCCGCAAATTGTAAGGAGAATATGAATAGACTCAACTCTTTGGTTCCCAACCTTTCCAAGATAGTGAGCGGCATCAAGCTCGCACTAGCCCCTAAGTCACATAAGGCTTGGTCTATTTGCACTTCTCCAATTGAGCAAGCGATAGAGAAACTACCTGGGTCTTTCAGTTTAGGAGGCATATTAGCTTCTATATCCACTTGCTTTCTCTTGACCAACCTTTGTGGGAAAGGTATCGGGGGTTGGTACGGTGGTGGAGGGACATACTTTGGTTCTGGCTCTTCATCTTCGCTCATGCCCTCCTCTGGTTCCACGCCCTTTTCAACCACCCCAAGCTTATCATCCCTCAAGTATATGGCATTACAATGTTCAATGGGATTTGCTTCGGGTTGCCCCGGGAACGTACCCTTAGGTCTAGAGTATGTGCTGGCTTGTTGGGCAATCTGAGTTTCTAGCATCTTGTTATGGATGGCTAAGTTATCTACCTTAGATGCTAGCTCTTTTATTGCCTCGTTTACTACCCTACCTTGTTGTCTAAACTCTTCATTTTGTTTTGTTTGAGTTTCAACAAAACTTTCCAATAAAGACTCGAGTTTAGACTTCTGTACCTGAGGATACCCCCCTGCGGGTTTCCTATTACCTTGGCCTTCTTGGAATTCGTGGTTCAGCGTGTTGCTGTAGTTCCCGTACGAGAGGTAAGAGATGTTCTTCCTTCCTTGGTTGTAAGGATTTGGGGGAGCATAATTTGGCAACTTCGGGTTCGTATCGTAGAAGTTGAACCAAAAGTTCACTTGTTCCCCCGAAGCGCCGGGTCCATGAGCAATACCACGTGGGCACTCCATTATGTCATGTCCCTGCATTCTACAAATCTCACAAACAATCTTAGTAGCACCTATTGAACTCACGTTAGCCCTTTCAAGCTGATCAAAGCGTTTATTAAGTGAGTCAATTTTAGACATAATAAGATCAGTGCTATTCATTTCAAACTTACCCCCCGAAATCTTTTTCGGGTTATTACCTCTTTCTGAACCCCATTGGTGGTAGTTGGTGACCACGTTTTCAATGATGTTGAATGCCTCAGTCAGAGGCCTATTTATAAAGGCTCCACCAGCTGCGGAATCAAGTGACACCTTCGAAGAGTAATCCAATCCATTGTAGAAGGTGTGCACTAATAACTACCTCTCGAGTCCATGATGTAGGCAAGACTCCAGCAATCCCTTGTAGCGATCCCAAGCTTCTGATAAGCATTCTCCGTCCTTTTGGAAGAAGCCGGTGATCTGGGCTCGTAGGTAAGCCGTCTTGGAGGGAGGGAAGAATTTCTCAAAGAATGCCTGCTCCAGTTGGTCCCAAGTCGTCAAGGTATTGGCGGGTATTTGCTTCAGCCAAGCTTTTACCTTTCCAGTAAGAGATGAGGGGAACAACCTCAAACAAATAGCATCAACCGAGGCGCCTTGAATTCTAACTGCATCGGTGAACTCCAAGAATGTCTCCACGTGATCAGTCGGGTCCTCCGAGGGCAATCCTCCGAATTGATGTTGCCTAATCATGTTGATCAGCATAGGCGGTATAGTGTAGTTCTCCGCCTCAATCTCTGGCTTAGCAATCCCAGTTCGCAATCCCCTAGCATTTGGGGCTGCGTAGTCCTTCAACGGTTTCGTATTCGGGAGATTCGCCATGAGTGGAATGGGAATCAAACTTTCTCTCTCTCTTTGTAGTCTCCTACGTCTGTGAAAGGTCCTCTCGATTTCGGGGTCAACCTCAGTAAGGTCTTCAAGACTTAGGGATCTTTGCATAGAAGAGAAACAAACACAGAGATAGATACAAAGAAAGAAAAAGAGAATTTTCTTTTTCAAATATAAAAATCGAATAAAAAGAAAAGGTCCATAAAAATCAATTTAAAAAAAAATTAAATTGAGATTCGAGAAAGCACAGTCCCCGGCAACGGTGCCAAAAACTTGATAGTCTCTCGTGTGAGTGCACGTGCGATCCGGCAAGTGTACCGGATTGTCGCCAAGTAATAAAAAGATATCGATCCCACAGAGACCGTGATCTCAAATCGCAACTAATTATCAAATCAATAAAACTGGACTATAAAACAAAAAGATTTTGTTTTGGTTTTGATATTTGAAATAAGAGATAACTTAAAATCAGAATCAAGTAAAACAGAAAGTAAATCAGTTTATGGTTTTTCAGATCTAAATGGATTCCTAGGAATTTAGGTTACCAACAAGATCATTTATGTTACTAAACTGACTACCCTTTGTTAATCATCGAAATTGCCTTGAAGGCGAATTTATCCTCAAATAGTTTAAGCTCTCTCTCGGGTTACAAAAACCGTGCCCAATTAAACCAACCCCTACTCTCGTGGTAGTCGAATTTAGATTGGACCCTTTACGTTTCGTGACAATTCGTTAATCCTCGAAGGACGGCTTCAAACTCTCGTGATTTCAGTCCTAAGTCTGATTCTATAGATCCGACACCTAAGTTCACCGCTAGGTTCCTCCTTAGAATATCTACGACACGTAAATAAGTGCGCACCAGATTTACAAGTAATTAAAACACTAGAAATCAGATCTAAAGCAAATTCGAAATTAACGAAGGTAAAACATCAATTCACAACATGAATCAGATCTTGGGCATAGCCCTAATCCCTAGAAATTAAACTACTACTCAAGCCTTGCCATGGTGATGACAAGCTTGGTTAACAACAACATGAAGATAAAAATAAGAGAAGAGAGGAGGAAGAAGAAGAAGAGAGATCCTAAATTATAGCCTAAGAGTAGCAGCCCAAAAAAATCTTCCTTGCCTCTGCTCAGATGCCTTATTTATAGATTTGGGAAGTTTGAATCCCAATCTAACTCAAATTAGATCCAAATCAGTTGCTTCTGATCCAAGTAATGTGCGTCACGGCCGTGATGGCTATGACGGCCAGGCCGTGACGGATTCTGCCTTGGGCGTTTCTTCAATTTTTGGTCTGTCACGGCCGTGATGCTCATCACGGCTAGGCTGTGATCAGTTCTGCCTGTGAGGGTCTGGTTCAGCTGACATGTCACTGCCGTGATGGGCATCACGACTAGGCCGTGACCAGTTCTGACTTCAGTCTTCTTTCTTTTCAGCTCTGCTCGATCATGACCGTGATGGTCATCACGGCTAGGCCGTGATGGGCTCTGCTTGGCTCATTTTCTTCACTTTTCAAGCCCAATCTTCATCCAAGCTCCATCATGGTTGATCCTGAGCATTTAACCCTTAATTCCTGCAAAACCACACCACAAAACCGCCTTACCCGTTCCAAGGTAAAAACTAACAAAAATAAAATTAAATATGCCTAAACTATATGAAAATGCATGAAAAATGATAAACAAATATGAGGTTAAATCACACTCATCAATTGGCTATCCATGGGGTTCACCCAAGGTTTGGTGAACTGTCAGTGTTGGTGCTTTTATGACCAATACGAATGTGTAACTCTGAAGTCGTTCATCTTGAGTTAGTTTGGATCCACATACAAAATGGAGTAGCGGAGTAGTGTTGCATTGCACCGCATAGCATACTTGGTTGACATGATGTTGTTGTATGTTGATATATATGTATGTCGATATATGCCTATGTTGTTGCCATGCTTGCTTGTTTACCTTGCTTCCTATCTCCATGCCGTATATGTTTACATGATTCTTACTCCCTGTTTTATGTTTGTTGTTTAGCATGTTTGGCTTCATGCGAGAGGATGGCGAGCGTCCCAGGAGAGGAGTGACTCTAAGGAGACACCACTCATAGTTAGGACCTTTCCTTTCAGTTTAGTTAGTTTCGAGTTGTTTTTCCGTGATGTACCGAGCAGTTATACCAACTCTGTTGTGACATCGGGTTAGGTTATGTTTTTATCTTGGTTATTTTTTATTTGTTTAAAACTTGATTCTATTTCAGCGTTTTGAGAACTCGTTCATGTAAGACCTTTCTACCCGTGGACAAAGGTTTAATTAATTCGATAAATGCATGTTTTGTTTTATATCTTCGTCTTTTAATGCTTTATAACATGCGGGATAGCAGGGTGTCACATTTAGTGGTATCAGAGCAGGTATGTCCTATCAGGCCGTGGTATGAGTCTGTTGTGAGTCTGTTGTGTGCTCTTGTTTGGATTGCCTATACTTGTTATAGACAATGACGCGTTAAGTTATGTTGCCTATCGTTTTTACACGCTTAAGTTTCTGTGTTAAGAGTTGTTTTGGATGTGTACAGGAACTCATGGCAGGTAGAGGACGTAACGATTAGGCAATTGCGGACACAATGGCACTTCTTGCCAATGCTATCTGTCAGGTTAACAACCCCAACAACAATGGTGGGCCAGCTGAGTTTCAGGGCCTGGACAAGTTCCAGAGGAACAACCCTCCGTCGTTCAAAAGAGTGTATGATCCGAAAGGACCTTTGCTATGGTTGAGGGAGACTGAGAAGATCTTCCGAGCGATGGATTGCAACGACTAGCAGAAGCTCATCTTTGCTACCTTCATGCTGACTGAGGAGGCTGAGCATTGGTGGGAAAACTACAGGCGGAGATGCAGGGTTGAGGCACAGCGATTACATGGGTTGAGTTCGAGCAGAGGTTTACGGAGAAATACTTTCAGCGGACCAGCATATTGCGGATGAGCATTCCAAGTGCGTTAAGTTCGAGGTTGGACTTAACCACGAGATCAAGCGGGCAATCAGCTACCAAGAGATTAGAGTCTTCCCGAGTTCTTGGCAACAAGTGTAGGATTTATGAGGATGCTAGTCAGTTCATAGTTGCCAGTACCAAAGGATCAGATAGTCAGAGCGGCAAGAGGACTGATCAGAGAGATAGAGGGAAACAACGTTATGCTCCGACCGGCAAGGACTTCAAGCAGAGTGGCAAGAAGCCACAGTTTCAGCAGGATAGGTTTAGGGGCGGGTTCTCTAATGCCTCTAGACCCATGAGGTGTGGCAAGTGCGGCGCACCGGACCACTTTTCTTCTCAGTGCAAGGAATCAGCTGTGATTTGCTTCAGGTGTGGAAAGTCGGGTCACATCAGCTATGAGTGTGAGGGAGCCAAGATAGAGCCTCCCGGTACTAGCAAGAGTCAGAAGTCTTAGGCCAATCGACTGAAGACCACTGGGAGAGTCTTTACTCTTAATGGAGCTGAAGCCTCTGAGTCCGATGACTTGATTCAAGGTGCATGTTTTATTGATGGAACTCAAAGGTACGGGTGCTATTCATTTGTTTATATCGCATGATAGGGTCAAGAGTCTTAAGTTGCATGTTACCTTTCTCGAGTTTGATTTGATTGTGTCTACACCCACAAATAAACCTGTTTCCACTTCTTATGCATGCAAGAACTGTCATATTGTCATAAATGATAAAACCTTTGTTGCTGATCTTGTATGTTTACCCCTGAAAGATCTTGATATCATTCTTGGCATGGACTGGTTATCTTCCAACCTCGTCCTTCTGAACTGTTTTGATAAAACCTTGGTTTTTGGAACTCCAACAGAGTCTAAGAACCTGGACCTTCTCTCTGCCAGCCAAGTTCAAGCTTCGATGAAAGACGAAGCCCAAGTGTACATGATGATAACTTCCCTGGAAGTAGAGAGCATCCCTCCTGATGTCGCCAGCTTGCCTGTTGTGCAGGACTTTCCTGTAGTGTTCCCGGGGGATGTTTATAACTTACCCCCAGAGAGAGACGTTGAGTTCACCATAGACTTAGTGCCTGGCACCGGGCCAATCTCCATAGCACCCTATAGAATGTCTCCTCTAGAGCTAGCTAAGTTGAAGGAACAACTGGAGGACCTGGTGAAGAAGCGGTTCATTAGGCCTAGTGTGTCTCTGTGGGGAGCACCTGTGTTGTTGGTGAAGAAGAAGGATAGTAGCATGAGGTTGTGTGTCGATTATCGGCAGCTCAACAAGGTAACCATAAAGAATCGGTATCCCCTCCCTAGGATTGATGATCTCATGGACCAGTTGATGGGCGCTCGCATCTTTTCTAAGATAGATTTGAGGTCAGGGTACCATCAGATTCGGGTTAAGTATGTGACATTCCGAAGACAGCGCTTAAGACGCGATATGGTCACTATGAGTACTTGGTTATGCCCTTTGGTGTGACCAATGCTCTTGCGGTGCTCATGGACTACATGAACAAGACCTTTCACCCTTACTTGGATGAGTTTGTGGTGGTGTTCATAGATGACATCTTAGTGTACTCTAAGAGCAAGGAGGAACATGAGGAACACCTGAGGGTTGTCTTGCAGACCCTTAAGGAAAAGCAGTTGTACGCTAAGTTGTCTAAGTGTGAGTTATGGTTGGAGGAAGTGAGCTTTTTAGGACATGCATCTCTAAGGGTGGCATAGCAGTGGACCCATCTAAAGTAGAGACGGTGCTCCAATGGGAAGCGCCAAAGTCTGTAACCGAGATTAGGAGTTTCTTGGGGTTAGTCGGGTACTATAGGCGGTTAATAGAAGGTTTCTCTAAGATAGCTTTACCCTTAACCAGTCTCACCAAGAAGGGACAATTGTTTCTGTGGGACTCTAAGTGTGAAGAGAGTTTCCATACCCTTAATAATAGGTTGACATCAGCACCAGTGTTAGTTTTTCCAGATCCTGGTGAACCTTTCATAGTTTACTGTGATGCTTCTAAGCAAGGGTTTTGTGGTGTGTTGATGCAGAATGGTAAGGTAGTTGCTCATGCTTCTAGGCAGTTGAAAACCCATGAGAAGAACTACCTTACCCATTGAACGCGCTGTCGCGCACGCGCCAAAAAGAACGAGCGGTTTATAAAAATGTAGTTTAGGGCGACAACTCGGATGTCGTCTCACAAGGACTCTTGGGTGTTGTTGTTAACAGAAAAAGTCAGAATTGGGGGGTTTTGGATTGAAATCAAATAAAGAAACAAAACAAAAACAGAGTAAGAAAATAGAGCAGTTAAGAGATTAACAAATAACTAAAGCAATTAACATACTGTTCTCGGTTTCCCAACTATCATCGGTTCATGCAAATTCCAAGCCCTAAGCAGATTCTAATCCCCTTTCGGTTGTAGCAACAATTAACAAACGAAATCACTACTACAGATATATGTTCCTATTCCCGAATTAAACAAACGGGGTTAAGCCCTCATGAAATAAACGAACATGAATGAACACACGCGAATTAAACAAACGCGATTAAGTATAGGAACATAACATCACCGAAATAAATCAACACAACACTATACACTCCTGAATTAAACAAACAGAAATATATAGCATATTATTGAAAAGAGAATAGCAAACAAAACAGGAATTATAGAACCTCAAGTGTGGTAATGGAAACCAATCGCAGTAGATTAATCAAAGGAGACTAGTTCTCCATTACAAAAGAAAAACAAAGCATTAAACCTAAATTCGTAGCAGTCCTATTCTAAGAGAAAAGAAGATAAACTACTACTACTGACTCCTCGCTCTGTTCTGCCTTCAAACAGGCTTAAATATAGTTTCTGGAATCAGCTAGCTCGCGAGGCGAGCACACCTTCACGAGGCGAATAATGCGAACAATCTTCAGCTTTTGGTTCTCTCGCGAGTCGAGCTTATCATTCGCCGGGCGAGACTCTTCAGATTCCAAACTGTAACGCCCGTGACCTTCAACATGGTTAAGCCGTGATGGCTTCTGGTCTTCAAGGGTTGGATTACTCGCGAGGCGAGTCAAGTGTTCACGGGGCGACATAGAAAGGTGTGTAATTTCTGGAACAGTCTGCTCTCAGGTTCGCGAGGCGAAGGCCTTCTCGCGGGGTGAAGAACTTCAGAATTATTTCTTTTTATTACCTGCAAACAAGTAAATAGCATAAGTGCTTTATTTGACTCTAAATCAACTAAATTAACTTAAAAATACTTTAACGACTCAAAATGCTGCTTAAAGACAATCAAGTCTAATTTGGGAGAAAATGATATATAATTAGCACAAAGCCAAGGTTTTTCTAGTTATAAAACTAGACTAGCCAGAGGCTGATCAAAATACCCCAAACTTAAACTTTGCTTGTCCCCAAGCAAACTAAAACTCAAAAATCTTAAAAAGACTCAAGACATGGCAAGCTTAAAAGATTCAATCAACCTTGCACAAATTTCAAGCAATACATCAAAACAGTTTTCTACAATGTTCCCCCTTTCAAACAAAGCAATCCCCACATGCATTCATTCTAAACAATTGAGAATTTCATCATTCAAACAATCATTAATCTAAGCAAGGGATCCAAGTTACACACAAGAGGGAGATCACCAAATTCAAACAACTGCCTTCCTCACAAGGGAGTTTAGTGATTCGCTCATTCGCTCGATTGTGTCAGGCTAACAACATTTCACTCAATGCACCTTTCAGAAGCTCTTCCCATGAATTTGATTTTCATCTCAAAATGGTTCCCACAGAAAACATGCATGCAACATCAAAAGGTCTTTTATGGTTGTAACGGGGCCTGGCTAAGGGTAGGATATACAAAGGTACTGGGCTTAAGTCCCTAGGAACTAAGAGAGCATGAACATTTTGATACATTGAATTCCACTCAAGTTCCTTTTTCCATTTTTCTTTATGCTTTGGGTGACTACAACCTCTTTTCTTTCAATATCCTTTTTGAAATTTTTGTGCTTTTTATTTCTTTTCTTTTTTTTTTCTTTTTTTTTTTCAACCTTTTTATTATATATTTTTTTCTCAATCCCAAACAGCACATCATATCCTTGTAGCCACCCCAAACTTAGTTTCTTGCAACCATTCTCTTGCTAAGATTCCATGCTCTCCTAATCCTAAGATTGGTTAACATGGTTTTTCAGATTTTAGGCTCATAACATGAGGTCATCAAGAATTAACAAGCTAATTAGGCTCAATGGGGCTAACTAGGAAACATGCATTAGGGATGGTTATTTTAGGCCAAGTGGTTATTTACAAAGAAAATGCCTAAATCATCTGAAGCAAACACATAAACATGCAAACCAAGAAGAGATTCAAGCAAATTCGGGAAAGTGCAACTTAAAAGTGATTTCACACAATTAAAAACATGTTGGAGGCTCAAATCCTCACCTGGACATTATTTGCAAATTATTTGACTGAGATTCTATCCCTAGTGTGTGTTTCCCATCACCCCAAACTTATCATAAATCATGCCATCACAACAAAATCTCAAAGTTCAGTTTTCAATTTTCTTTTCAAATGGGGATCAAATTTTCAAATTTTCAAGACCTAGGGAGAATCATCACATAAATCATGCAATAAATCTATGCAAAATCAACAAAACCAATCAAGCTTGCCGACACAAGACTCAACACACAAATACTCCTGATCTTCTCAAATTATTCAGGAGCTAAAAGAAAACAGAACTAAAATAAAGCAAAGAAGAAACTAACAAGAAAATGAAAGTAAACTAAAGATAAAGGGGTTAAGAAAACTCATTGGGGGGCAGTTCCACCAGGATCCCACTGTCTGTGATACAGCGGCCACGGAATGCCCAAATTGCAGTATGATCCTCCCGGATCCCATGGTCTACAGCATAAGTATGAGAGCAGGCGCCTGATAATCATGGTAACTCCGCCAAGTGCGGCGGACTTCCCACTCCCTCTCAAGTCACAGATGACTTCCTTGTCGACCTTGTCAATAAAATTCTCCCAATAAAATCGGGGTTCAACCTCTTGGACTGGCCATGGTGCAAAATCCAGAGGCTTGAACTCCATCACCGGTTGTTCCACAGGGGGAGGTGGCAAACATGTAGCTGGGGTCTCCGATGTTGCTTCAACTTCTGCACGATCTTCATTCACTGTGCTAACAATTCCATCACCTGCTAAACCTGCAGAAATCTCAGCACACACCACACAAAGGTTAGTGTTAGTAGAGTCAGTACATATAGTACAATAAACTGAATCAGTAAAAGCCTGAATGTCTGGAAATTCAGCACATAGTTCATCAATCCCTTCACTCTCAACACATGCATATGAATTAATTGAATCATCTACTTCCAAAGGTTCTTCATTATCCTCAGGCATGGTGAAGCAGATGTCCTCCTGATCCTCACTTTCTATATTAACAAGATCCTCAACCTCATATGTCTCCTGTTCCATATGGAAGTTTTGCTCTTCATACCATTCAAAACATGCTATACACAAAGCAGTGTTAGTACAATCAGCACATGAAGTATAATAAATAGAATCAGGGGAAGTGTGAATATCTAGAGATTCAAAATACAGTTCATCAACAGAAGTGTTCTCGACGTCAATATCAAAAGTGTCCTCAGAAGTATTGTCAAGAATAACTGCTTGTGAATCTGTATGTTCTTCAAGGGGATGTGGAGTTAGTAGTGCAGCCGAGTTGGCGACAATTTGATCAATTTGAATGGCCAACTTCTGAGATTCAGCTTCTCTCTTCTGTTGGGATTCGAGATTTTGTTCTGCCATCCGTTGAAATTTGAGATTACTTGCTTCCATCCTCTGTTGGAATTCGAGATTGTATGCTTCCATTTGTGCAGTTATCTGTGCAGTCATTTGTGCAGTCAATTGCTTGAACAGGTCCTCTAGTGAAGGTCCGGAAGGTGCAGAGGTGGTCACTTGGCTAGGATAATTGTTCACTCCAAACTTTTCAAAATCACTGCTAAACTCATAACTTCCAGAAAAGTTAGGATAATTTGTGCATGGTGGTGGTTTACTAAAATCAGGATAATACATGCATGGTGGTGGCCTATCAAAGTTAGGATAATATATGCATGGTTCATAATCAACATTAGGCATAAAATCTTGCATATAATTATCCATGGGAAGCACTAAGATTCACAACCAGACAAAGCAGACAAAACTAATTCAGAAAAGAGATTTTTTTTCTCTGTTAATAACAACAAGAGTCCCCGGCAACGGCGCCAATTTTTGAACGCACTGTCGCGCGCGCACCAAAAAGAACGAGCGGTTTATAAAAATGTAGTTTAGGGCGACAACTCGGATGTCGTCTCACAAGGACTCTTGGGTGTTGTTGTTAACAGAAAAAGTCAGAATTGGGGGGTTTTGGATTGAAATCAAATAAAGAAATAAAACAAAAACAGAGTAAGAAAACAGAGCAGTTAAGAGATTAACAAATAACTAAAGCGATTAACCTACTGTTCTCGGTTTCCCAACTATCATCGGTTCATGCAAATTCCAAGCCCTAAGCAGATTCTAATCCCCTTCAGTTGTAGCAACAATTAACAAACGAAATCACTACTACAGATATATGTTCCTATTCCCGAATTAAACAAACGGGGTTAAGCCCTCATGAACTAAACGAACATGAATGAACACACGCGAATTAAACAAACGCGATTAAGTATAGGAACATAACATCACCGAAATAAATCAACACAACACTATACACTCCTGAATTAAACAAACAGAAATATATAGCATAGTATTGAAAAGAGAATAGCAAACAAAACAGGAATTACAGAACCTCAAGTGTGGTAATGGAAACCAATCGCAGTAGATTAATCAAAGGAGACTAGTTCTCCATTACAAAAGAAAAACAAAGCATTAAACCTAAATTCATAGCAGTCCTATTCTAAGAGAAAAGAAGATAAACTACTACTACTGACTCCTCGATCTGTTCTGCCTTCAAACAGGCTTAAATATAGTTTCTGGAATCAGCTAGCTCGCGAGGCGAATAATGCGAACAGTCTTCAGCTTTTGGTTCTCTCGCGAGGTGAGCTTATCATTCGCCGGGCGAGACTCTTCAGATTCCAAACTGTAACGCCCGTGACCTTCAACATGGTTAAGCCGTGATGGCTTCTGGTCTTCAAGGGTTGGATTACTCGCGAGGCGAGTCAAGTGTTGCGGGGTGACACAGAAAGGTGTACAATTTCTGGAACAGTCTGCTCTCAGGTTCGCGAGGCGAAGGCCTTCTCGCGGGGCGAAGAACTCCAGAATTATTTCTTTTTATTACCTGCAAACAAGTAAATAGCATAAGTGCTTTATTTGACTCTAAATCAACTAAATTAACTTAAAAATACTTTAACGGCTCAAAATGCTGCTTAAAGACAATCAAGTCTAATTTGGGCGAAAATGATATATAATTAGCACAAAGCCAAGGTTTTTCTAGTTATAAAACTAGACTAGCCAGAGGCTGATCACCCATGACATAGAGCTAGGGGTTGTGGTGTTTGCCTTAAAGATCTGGTGGCATTACCTTTATGGAGCGAGGTTTGAGGTTTTTAGTGATCACAAGAGTTTGAGGCATCTCTTTGATCAGAAGGAATTGAATATGAGGCAGCGTAGGTGGATGGAGTTATTAAAGGATTGTGACTTCGAGCTGACCTATCACCCAGGGAAGGTCAATGTGGTGGCCGATGCCCTAAGTAGGAAAACCTTGCATGTTTCCGCTTTGATGGTTAGGGAGATGGATCTGATAGAAAAGTTTAGAGACCTTAGTCTAGCTTGTGAGTTTAGCCCTAAGAGTGTTAGGCTTGGTACCTTGAAGGTTTCCAACATCTTGATGGATCGGGACAGAGGGTCAGATGTTAGATAAGTTTCTCTTAGACCAGCGAGAGTTGCTTGCTCAGGGTAGAGACCTTAGTTTCAAGGATGGAAGTGATGGGGTCTTGAGGTTTAAGGATAGAGTGTGCACATAGGATGTTCCTGAGCTTAGGAAGCTGATCCTTGAGGAAGGACATAGGAGTGGGTTGAGTGTGCACCCAAGTGCCACCAAGATGTATTAGGACCTTAAGAGGATGTTTTGGTGGCCTAGGATGCAAAAGGAAGTGGTTGAGTTTGTGTATGCGTGCCTAGTTTGTCAGAAGGCCAAGATAGAACACCAAAAGCCTTCAAGTAAGTTGTAACCTTTGAGTATCTCAGAATGGAAACGGGATAACATCTCCATGGATTTTGTGTCTGGACTCCCTAGGACTCCAGCTGGTTTTGAGGCTTTATGGGTTGTTGTGGATAGATTGAATAAGTCTGCCCATTTCATCCCGATGAACATGGAGTATCCTTTAGAGAAGTTAGCTAAGCTATACATCAAAGAGATAGTTAGGCTTCATGGTGTACCCTCTAACATAGTATCAGATAGAGACCCGAGGTTTACCTCCAGGTTCTGGGAGAGTTTGCAGCATGCTTTAGGGACAAAGCTTAGGCTTAGTTCAGCTTACGACCCACAGACTGATGGGCAGTCTGAGAGGACCATCCAGTCCTTAAAGGACTTACTGAGAGCTTGTGCGCTAGAACAGTCTAGTAGTTGGGACAAGTTTTTACCCCTGATAAAGTTCACCTACAACAACAGCTTCCATTCCAGCATTGGGATGACACCTTATGAAGCTCTCTATGGAATGAGATGTAGGACACCCTTGTGTTAGAATGAACCTAGTGATAATGTGGTGCTAGGGCCAAAGTTACTCTAAGAAACAACAGAAAAGATCAGGATGGTTTAGGAAAATATGAGAGTGGCACGGAGTAGGCAAAAGAGCTACCATGACAAAATGAGGAATGCACTCGAATTCCAGGTGATCATGTATTCTTGAGAGTTACCCCGACGACTGGGGTTGGTAGCGTGATGAAGGCGAGGAAACTTACTCTGAGATGCATTGGTCCTTACCAAATCCTCAAAAGAGTCGGCAAGGTCGCCTATCAAATAGCCTTGCCACCGTTCTTGTCAAACCTCCATAATGTTTTTCATGTGTCTCAACTCAGAAAGTATATCCATGATCCTAGTCACGTGACAGTACCCGATACCATACAGTTGAAAGAGAACTTGACGTTTGAGGTGTTACCCCTTTGAGTCAAGGATAAGAGGGTGAAGTAGCTAAGAAGCAAGGAGATTCCTTTGGTCAAAGTAGTTTGGAGTGGGGCAACTGAGGAAAGTGCTACCTGGAAGCTGGAAAGCAAGATGATGGAAGCATACACGTACCTTTTCGTTTGAGGTACGTAGAAATTTCAAGGATGAAATTTTTATAAGAGGGGTGGAATTATAACACCCTGCTTTTTTGTTAAGTGCTTTTTATAAGTTGTTTGGTTGGTTAAGGGCTTAGTGAGATTTTTAGTTCAAAAGTCCCTTTATGGTGCATGAGCACACCCGAGCTCATTAGCCAGCATGCTCGAGCTCAAGGAGCGGACCACGTCTTGCTGACACTAAGTCAGCACGACCGTGCTCAAGGGTAAGCACGGTCGTGCTCAGGTGCAGCCTTTTTATAGTTGGCACAGAACTCGAGGGTTTACATGAAACCCTATTCCTTCAGTTGCAACAGTCTCTATTTCGGCTGAGAGTGCCTTTTTCCCTGTTTCTTATTCATCCATTGCTATAGTGGAGTTTTGGAAGCCTTGTGGGAAGCTTATTTGATCTGCGTCAGTTTAGAGGTAACATTCCTTCCCTTGTGGTTTCCTTTCTTGGTTTTGGAATGGGAAACTAATAGGTTTGTGTTTTGGTTTGACCAAGGCTTGATTTTGGGTTGAGTTTCTTGGAGGAAAGGAACCGGTTTGCTGTTAGGAGCTTACGTTGGAGCGACCTTCAATCGAGGTATGGGGAGAAGGGTAGTGTATACATTAGGCAGTGGGGGTAGTGTAAGGTAAAGTGGTTCCCATAACCCTGATTGTGGTCAGTTTGTATGCCTATGTGACACATGATGATTATATGATAATACGCTCTAGCTGTTTATGGTGTATGCTTCATATTCATGTTCATGATATGTTCTTGATGTTTATGTTGATTGCCTTGATATGATCATGATGGTATGATGATTGTTGTTGTTGACATGTTGACGATTGACTGATGATGTTGTTGAGTTTAATGATGATGAGTTTTTAATCTGAAAAATATGTTGCTAAGATGACCTATGATTAATGGACTTAATCCCTAAAATAATTGGTTAAGGAACTGTGTTGAGACTCTGCCCAGAACAGTGCAGTCATGCATTGAGCACGCCCGTGCTGAATAGGGAGCACGCCCGTGCTCCCAGTTTGAATTATGGAAAATGGCCGCGCATTAAGCATGGTCGTGCAGCAGAGAGGAGTATGACCTGCGTGCAGCTGTGCACTACGGCCGTCTTGAGACACCTGTTGTGCCCCATTGTATTATTAGATTAAAACCTTATTATTTATTTACTTAATCGCGCTTATCATTGAAAATATGTAAAAATTAAAAACTTATTTACTAACCATATAACTTCTGCAAATTAAACACACCAAAGTTATAATATATAAATACACACATGTTTCTTCATTACATTACCAAAACACTGTTTAGGGTATCCTATCAGTATGATCCCACACAGGTATTTAGTTATACAAACTGCTTATAATCAGCGGAAAACAAAACATCTTATAAGACTCACTGGTCCTAGACACTAAACTACATTGCTAGAATCCACAGCTCGTCCTCCCGCTTCTGGTTCAAACGGAGTTCCATCTTACTCCTCAGCAACTGGTTCCTTCATCGGGTCTTCTCTTACGATCACATCAGAAATAAAATACAACACACAGAAAGATACATAATTAACAAAGCATATCATACAATAAATGTCACAGACAATCAACATACATAATTAACAAATCATCCTCAAATTAATGTACCATCCTCTACCCCAATCTCACATAACTACACTTTTATACTGACGTGGCCACCGCTAATCCTGTCACACATTCCTCGTTAGGGATGTCAATCAGTCGTCCTGGTGACGCGTTCCCAACGTCGGTGCACATTCTCATCCATGGTGAGAATGCTCATGCAAAGCAATGACACTATAGCAACACAGTACTGTCGGTGCACACCCTGGTTCTCTCTCATCTCTATTAAGGGTGATAATGCATAGCAATGACACTTGCACAACTTCAATTCTAAGGTGGAATGGTCTAACGAGAACTCTTGACCTCATATATTCCAAATATACGGTTGTGAACAACAACGTAAACACATGAATATCACTAACCCATATTAATAACATCTTAGTGCCTTAACCTTCCATCAAAGCCTTGACACATATTCTATGTCACCCTTCCTCTTTAAAATAACTCATTTAGGTTAGGCACCTCTAAGTCGCCATTTTCCTCACACCCAAACAATTATCTCCCGAACAATATATATATCTTTGCTTAAATTCCGCTAAGCACAATATTAAAACCAGGCAGATCATGCATAACACAATATCAACAACATATTCCAATATCACCAAAATAACACAATATCAATTCAATAATGATAATAAAGTCAAATCAACCATAAACAATCTAAAATCATCCTAGCGTCGATAAACCTACAATCTCCGAATCACCATTGGTTTTACAGAAAAGGTTTCCAATATGATTTTGGTCTTGTCGATTACTCAACTACTAGTAAGGTTTAGGTCGCCCTACACAATTATTACAGAATATACTACTTATCGTTTTCGACGGTAGATTGTTTCTTTCCCCCACCTGAACTTATCACTGAAGTCCCGAACTTTTCGATCCTCGTTACTCTACCACAACTAATGGTTAACCTTCAACCAAAATAACATAACACAAATAAATCAAATAAAAACCAACTATGACTAATTCATGCTAGGTTCGGCCATGATATCAAAACTAGGCTTGAGTTATTTTCTCAACTCTATGTTTTGGATCTTAGATCCTAGAGTATTAACTAACATAAATCAAGTGTTACAATTCAAAAATATGAAATAAAATCTTCTAACCTTTATGGTTAGGGTTTCGGCCATAATAAGAAAAATAGGCTAGAAATTCCTTTTGCTCACAAACTCTTGGATCTAGAACCTACACACCTTAAATAGTTGATACAAATCATGATCTAGTTAAAGATTGAAGAAAACTTATTTTGTTCATATGAACCCAATTTCGGCCAAGACTAGAAAATAGGGCTAGGAATTTCTTTTGATTTTAAACGCTTAGATTTAGAACATAGAAACCCTAGATAGCTTATAAACAACTTCATCTAAGTTAAAAGTTGGACAAAATCTCATTTGCCCACCAATACTTAGATCCGGCCATATATAGAAAAATAGGAAGGAAAATTCTTTTGCTTACATACTCTTAGATGATGAAATTCGAAGTCATATAAGGATCATAGAAATTGGTTTCACATTTAAATGATTTTTCTACAATTTTCTAGAATTATTTGAAGTTCTAGATCTAGAAATGGAGATTTGTGAAAAGTTGATGAAAGTGAAGATTTGATGCATGATTAATGAAGCTAATATGATGAGGAAGGGATTCCTCACCTTGGAATGAAGAGGTTTGATCAAGAACTTGAGAAGAAAAATGAAGAACTATGATGAACTAGGCAAGAACACTATGATGGTCTTTGTGTTTTTGGTGAAGAAAATCACTTAGGAAGAGAATGAAATGTCTAAGTGTGTGAGTGGTGTGGCAGCCACGAAATGGAGTGAGGGAGTGAGTTGTTTAATGTTAAAAATGAACCAAGGTTAGGTTAGTTGACATATGTTAAGTTTAGAAAATAATATAATAACTTAACTATGGTTATAATAACCTAACTAGAGTTAATTTGTAACCATGGTTTGGTTAAAATACTTGGTGGAGAATGAAGGGAGGTGTGGCTGATTTTGGGCCACATCTAATGAGTCATCCATGACTCAAAGATTCAATTCGTTAGCGGTTCCAGGAAACCCCGTATGCAGCTCCGTTATTTACCCGACTTCGGTTTTTGAGAGGAAAAATGATCAAACGAAAGCTAAATGAAATAGGTATGGTTCATGGAATGTGGCTGCACGGAATTGAGGAGATGTGGGAGGTTTACAACCATGTAAAATGAGTGGTTAAAAGTAAGTAGACGTGTTTGATTAATAACCGCGAAAGCTTGGGGGTATTTTGGTCATTTTACCCAAAAGTCATGATTACTAGCATTTAATGCTCATAAATGCTTGGTGACTCATCCTCCATGAGTCATCATGTATGACTCGTTGTCCCAATCTCTTGACGGGTTTCTGCAGTTCCGTTTTAGACTCCGTCGGTTTCCCAATTAGGGTTTTACACCCGCGTAAAAGCGTAATATTTCGTTTTCGGTTGAAAATTTTCAAAACAACCAAAATCCTTAGAAATATGATTTAAATATAAGCCATTTCGTTCACGAGTTAAAATTAGGTTTTCTGATTATTAAAATCCTACTGTCAGTGAAAACACCGACTGTTTTCCGTCCAAACTTTTACCAAAATTCGTCCGAGTAAACATAATATTTTATTTCTGATCAGAAATTTGAAAATAGAATTCCTCACGGACAAAATAAAAAAAATCTAAAAATTTTAGTTTCGAGTCAAATTAGGGTTTTCTGCCGGTATAAAATTATACTGTCAGTAAAAAACGCCGACCGGTTTCTGTCTGAGTTTTAAACCCAAAATTTCACCGTAACCTTCCACCGACCGTTTTCTTCTTTTTCTAGTGTTTCTCGTTCTCTCTTTGCAGGTGATTTTTCTCTTTTATTCGAAGATCCTAAAGTCTTGGAACTCTTATTGAAGTTGATGCCGAGATCGTAAGGACTTTTCATAGACGTAGGAGACTACAAAGACAAAGAGCGAGAGAAAAGTTGATCCACATTCCACTCATGGCCGATCAACCAGATACCAAAGCACTGAAGGACTACGCAGCCCCAAATGCTCGGGGTTTGCGAACAGGGATTGCTGGGCCAGAAATTGAGGTAGAAAACTTCACCATACCGCCTCAGTTAATTGGCATGATTAGGCAACATCAGTTTGGAGGATTACCCTCGAAAGACCCAACTAATCATGTGGAGACATTCTAGGAGTTTTGTGATACAACTAGGATTCAAGGTGCCCTAGTTGATGCTATCCGCTTGAGGTTATTCCCCTCCTCTCTGACTGGAAAGGCAAGAGCTTGGTTGAAATCAGTGACCGCTAATACTTTGTCAACATGACCAACTGTTGCAGGCATTCTTGGAAAAATTCTTCCCGTCCTCCAAGACTGCTTATTTACGAACTCAGATCACCGACTTCTTCCAAAAGTACGGAGAATGCTTATCCGAAGCATGGGATCATTATAAAGGATTGCTAGAGTCTTGCCCACATCATGGGCTCCAGAAGTGGCTAGTAGTGCATACCTTCTACAATGGATTGGATTACTCTTCGAATGTGTCACTTGACTCCTCAGCTAGTGGAGCATTTATGAATAGACCACTGACTGAAGCATTCAATATCATTGAAAACGTAGCCACCAACTATCACCAATGGGGTTCAGAAAGAGGTAATAACCTGAAAAAGCTTTCGGGAGGTAAGTTCGATGTAGGTGGTGCGGAATTGATTTTGTCTAAATTTGATTCATTGAGTAAGCGCTTTGATAAGTTTGAAAAAGCTAATATAAGTTCAATAGGTGCTACTAATGTTGCTTGTGAGATTTGTGGAATGCAGGGACATGACTTCATGGAGTGCCCACATGGTAGTGCATCTGCAAAAGGCACTTCGGGTGAACAAGTGAATTCATGTCACAATTTTTATGACACGAACCCGAAGTTGCCAAACTATGCTCCCCTAAATTCTTACAACCAAGGAAGGAAGAATAGCCCTTATCTCTCCTACGGGAACTACAACAACACGTTGAACCACGAATTCCAAGAAGGCCAAGGTAATAGGAAACCTGCATCGGGGTATCCTCAGGTATAAAAGTCTAAACTTGAGTCTCTTTTGGAAAATTTTGTTGAAACTCAAACAAAGCAAAATGAAGAGTTTAGGCAACAAGGTAGGGCAATCAATGAGGTAATAAAAGAGTTAACATTTAAGATAGATAACTTAGCCATCCATAATAAGATGTTAGAAACTCAGATTGCCCAACAAGCTAGTACATCTTTTAGGACAAAGGGTACGTTTTCGGGACAACCCGAAGTTAATCCCAATGATAACTGTAATGCTATATACTTGAGAGACGATAAGCTTCGGGTAGTTGAAAAGGATGTGGAATGTGAGGAGGACATGAATGAACAAGAAGAGATAGAACCAAAGTACGTCCCTCCACCACCTTACCAACCTCCAATACCTTTCCCACAAAGGTTAGTCAAGAAAAAGTAAGTAGAAAAAGAGACCAAGAGCTTAATAGAGGAGCATGATGAAATGATAATAACTAATATACCTCCCAAACTAAAAGATCCAGGAAGTTTCTCTATTGCTTGCTCAATTGGAGAAGTGAAAATAGACCATGTCTTATGTGACTTAGGGGCTAGTGCGAGTTTGATGCCACTTACCATCTTTGAGAGGTTAGGAATAATGGAATTGAGACCATCCAAGTTCTCTTTACAATTTGCGGATGGCTCAACTAAAAACCCTCTAGGCATACTAGAGAATGTCCCCGTAAAGGTAGGGAAATTTTTCATTCCCACTGATTTCATGGTGTTGGATATGAACGGGAATTCTAAATTTCCTATCATTCTTGGAAGGCCATTCTTGGCCACAGTTGGAGCAATAATAGATGTAAAAAATGGTAAGCTCTCTTTGAATGTAGAGAAAGGAAGGGTGGATTTTGAATTGACTAACTCATATAACAACCCTCCTTTTGAGAATCATGTGTGCAGGATTGAGATAATGCCTTCGAAGGTGAAGGATGAGCTTAACATGGAAGAAACTCCCAAACTTTGCATGACAAATGATGCACCAAATAAAGATGAAGTTGAAGTTGCTCATCATGTGGAGTTAAAACTTCCGCCAGGAGGAAGTAAGGCCATAAGACTCAAAGTGAAAAGAGCAAAGCGAAAGCGCATGTGGCCATATGAACACTATAGGCTCATTGATGGACTTCCTTAGAAGAAATGTGTTCTGGCACTTCCAAGCCCAGCTGATCCTGGTTGATTGAAGGGAGTATGGTCAAGCTTAAGACCAAAAATAAGCGCTTCTTGGTAGGCAATCCAAGTTTTCTTTCCCTTGCTATTTTATTTTTGATTTTTGTTTTGAATAAATTGAGAAGTTTGGAGAAGAGGGATCATTATTGATGGTTTTGCCAAGTTTGTTTTCAGGTTGGAGAAAGATGAAGCACTAAGAGGCATGAAAAATTAAGTCATAATTGTAAGACTCGATGACTTAGATATTTTGATATATGACAAATATAATTTAATGTGTGTGCAAGTGTTTTAGTGTCAAATTGCAAAGACAGGTATCAAGCAGTGATCAACAAGTTCATTAAGCAAATTCAAGGATCAATATTTGAATTGAATCATGCATCATATGTGATCAAATTCGAATAGCTTAATTTCTGTTTCTTAATCACTGAAACTGAAACCTGCAAGTTTGTTCTTGATTGTTAATGCTTGTATCTGAAACTTGCATAACTTGTTCTTAATCTTTAAAGGCTTAATCAGTTTTTGTATTTTGTTATTACTGAGTTTTTGAACCTGAACCTATTCTGTGATCTATTAATTCTGAATCAATCTTTCTTATCCTCATCAATCTATTCAAGATTTTATAAGAAGCGGTCGTCCATAGAAGCACTCGTCCACTAAAGTAATAGAAGTGCTCGTCCAACACAAGTAATAGAAGCGCTCGTCCAACACAAGTGACAGAAGCGCTCGTCCACTAAAGTGACAGAAGCGCTCATCCACTAAAGTGATAGAAGAACTGATTTATCTTTCTGAATTAATCTTTCTAATCTTCATCACCTTCTATTCGAGATTTCATAAAAAGCCCTTCACTGTTTTTGTAAAATATCCTGAGGCAACTCTGATTTGAAAAGTAGAGTTTTTGAAAAGGAAGAATTTTTTAAAACTCAATTCACCCCCCCCCCCCCCCCCTCTTGAGTCTTTGAAGCCAAAACAACAATTGGCATCAGAGCTAAACTCTTAAGTTTGGCTTAACAGCTATAAGAGTATGGCTTACAATGATTGTTTGAATGAAGGGGCTTCCCTTGCACGCCATCCCGCCTTCAATGGATCTGAGTATATCTATTGGAAGGAAAGAATGGTAATCTTTCTTGAGGCAGCAGGTGTTGACATAGGGGATTCAGTAGAAAATGGACCATTTGTCCCCTCCACTGTAGATGTTAATGGTGCTCCAAGAAATAAGCCTAAAACTGAATGGAATGAGGATGATACGATAAGAGTTCAATATAATGCACATGCTAAGAATATTATAACATCTCCTTTAAGCCGTGATGAGTTTTTCAGGGTTTCAAATTGCAAATCAGCAAAGGAGATGTGGGATATATTGCAAGTGACTCATGAAGGAACCACAGATGTGAAAAGGACAAGAATGAACACATTGACACATGAATATGAGTTATTTCACATGAATCGAGGAGAACCAATGGTGGTTATGGAAATGTGAGTCTCACACATTGTGAATCAATTGGCTGCACTTGGAAAGACAATCTCCAATGAAGATCAAGTTAACAAAGTCATGAGATGCCTAGGTAAAGAATGGCAACCTAAAGTAACTGCAATTTCAGAATCCAAAGACCTTTCAACAATGTCAATTGCAGCGCTCTTTGGAAAGCTACAAGAACATGAAATGGAGTTGACTAGATTGGTGCTAAGTGAAGAAGAAGACAAGAACAATGGAATCATCACATTCAAAGCTGTAAAATCTACAAAGGTTGACAGAAAGCTTAAGAAGGAAAAAAAAACATAAACGTGCATACATAGATTGGGAGGATAACAATTCTGGCTCAACGAATGATTCCAATGACGAAAAATCAAACTTGTGCTTAACTACTCATCTTCATAAAGAAGATTTTAGGTAAATGGTTCTAACCTTGATGAATTACCTTCTTATGATGAATTGCAAATGCTTTTGAAGAACTTCATAAAGAATCCATTAGACTTGCTAGATTGCTAATTAAGTCTAAGAAAACCATCACATGCCTAGAAGAGAAAAATTCTATTTTAAACAAAGAGCTAGATGAATTTAAAAACAGAAAATTGTGCTATAAAAGAAAGATTGGCTACTGTTTTGGAACCACCTATATTGATAATTATCCTAAGTTGGAGAAACATATAAATCATTTGAATGGTGATCTATCTAGAATTACTAGTGATAAAGACAACTTGAATGCATTACTTGGACAACAAAAAGAAATGAAAAACCAAGTTGATTTAGTGTACAAAATTGAGAGAAAGGCAAAAAACTTTAGAAAATTTCATGTTTCCCATTATGCTAATGCATCACAAACATGAGTTGGTCTATAAATAGAACCATCAGCATGCAATAATTGACATGAAAAACTCAGAATCTCTCAACCATTCTTCACTCCAAATCACCTTTTTTTCTCCCTTATGCGCAAAAAGAGAGTTAAGGAGACTATTGTTTTGTAAACTACCATTGTCGATATGCTTGGTTTATGGTGTGCAAACCAAACCAAGGTTCTCCATTGTATCCTGAAGGGGATTCGCCAGTTACACCTGTTGCATCCAATCTACGAGGAGAGATTGGTGGGGGCAAATCGAACCTAAAGCCTAGTGTCCTCACACGCCTTGGAGATTGTGCGTTACCATTATTTTCTTCTTCTTTGTTGCAGATCCATACCCTATTTTCTAACAATCTTTAGGTTCGATTTCTGTAATAATGGCTACAACGTTGAAGGAGATGACTTCTGAGTTTATGAAACTTGAGAGGTTCGAAGGCGGAAACTTTCATCGTTGGCAAAAGAAGATGCACTTCCTTCTTACAACATTGAAGGTGGCCTACGTGTTGAACACACCAAGACTAGAGGAAAGAGAAGATGAGACCATCAATAAGACTCATGAGAGGAACAAGTGGGTTAATGATGACTACATTTGCATGGGGCATATTTTGAATGGCATGACCGACTCATTGTTCGATGTGTATCAAAATGCGGGATCCTCCAAAGAACTATGGGAGAAACTTGAGGCAAGATACATGATGGAGGATGCAACAAGTAAGAAATTTCTTGTTAGTCGTTTTAATAATTATAAAATGGTTGATGGTATGCCTATCATGTAACAAATGCATGAAATTGAACGTATTCTCAATAACTACAAACAACATAATATGCACATGGATGAAACCATCATTGTCTCCTCAATCATTGACAAACTTCCTCCTTCATGGAAAGACTTTAAAAGAAGTCTTAAACATCGGAAAGATGACATTTCTCTTGAACAATTGGGTAATCACCTTCGTTTAGAAGAAGAGTATCGTAAACAAGATGATACTAAAGAACATTATGTTCATGAGAAGGTGCATGTAGTAGAGGAAGGGAAATCTGGTAAGTCCTCTAAAAAGAGGAATCGAGATTTTGGAAAATCTCATGAAAACAATAATGAGAATGACTACAAGAAAAAGAAAAAGAAAAATGGTTGTTTCTATTGTGGAAAACCGGGACATTTCAAGAGGAATTGTCGTCTCCTGAAAAAGGAAAAAGAGAAGGAATCTAGTGCAGCAAAGGACAATATTGTTGCGGTCATTTCCGAAATCAACATGATAGAAGATGTTGGATCATGGTGGATTGACTTCGGTGCAACTCGCCATGTGTGTAAGAACAAGGATCTCTTCAAGAAAATTAATGAAGAAGATCGAACCGTTCTATATATGGGAATGCATCAACTGTCCAAGTTAAAGGCAAAGGGATGGTGGAACTAGAATTCACTTCGGGAAAAGTAGTCACTCTTACAGATGTTTATTATGTACCATATGTTTATTATGTACCAGATGTTAGGAAGAATTTAATTTATGTACTGTTACTTAATAAGTACGGGTTCAAATGTGTATTTGAGGGAGACAAGTTTATCCTCTCTAAGGGAGGAATGTTTGTAGGAAAGGGATACCTTTGTGAGAATATGTTCAAACTCAATATTATTAATGATAATGGATTTATTTATGCTTATATTGTTGGGTCTTGTAATTTATGGCATTCTCGTTTAGGACATGTTAATTTTAGGAAAATGGATGAAATGATGAATTCATGTTTAATTCCTAAAACAAGTAGGATTTTGGATGCATGTACAACTTGCATGCTAACTAAGATAACTATATTTCCTTTTCCTAGAGTTGAAAGAAGTTCTAAAGTGTTAGATTTAATTCATTCTGATGAATGTGATTTACATGGTTGGCCCACTATAGGCGGTAAAAAATATTTTGTGACATTCATAGATGATTGTACTAGATATTGCTATGTATATTTAATGCATTCAAAGGATAGAGTGTTAGATAAATTTAAGATATTTAAAACAGAAGTAGAACTTCAACATGAAACATTTATTAAATGTTTTAGGAGTGATAGAGGAGGAGAGTTCTATAACCCTAGTTACTTTGAGTCTACTGGAATAATTCACCAAACAACTGCACCTTATTCCCCACAACAAAATGGCATAGCTGAAAGGAAAAATAGGGTATTAGAAGAAATGGTAAATGTAATGTTATCATATTATGGTCTAGCAAAGGGTTATTGCGGAGAAGACTTGTTGACGACTTGTTATATCTTGAATAGAGTTCCAAACAAAAGGAACAAAATAACCCCATATGAACTTTGGAAAAATAGAAAGCCCAACCTTGACTATTTCAAAGTTTGGGGTTGTAGGGCAATAGTAAAAGTTCCTGAACCAAAAAGAAAGAAATTAGGTGAAAAGGGAATTGAATGTGTGTTTCTGGGCTACGCTAAAAATAGCAAAGCATATAGATTCATGGTTATAGAATCTAATGACTCATATCCTGTAAATACAGTAATTGAGTCCAGGGATGCTATCTTTCAAGAAGATAGGTTTAACTCAATTCCAAGTCACAAAAATGATGTTCATAGTAATGCACATAATCTAGAAACCAATGTATTTAATAATGATACTTTAGAGAGTTCAGAACTTAGAAGAAGTCAGAGAGCTAGAAAGAGAAAACGTATGGACCAGACTTTTTCATGTTCCTTGTTGAAGGAACAAGAGAGTCCATAGACAGTTATGGACCAATATGTTATAATACAGAATGTGATCCAGAAACATTCGAAGAGGCAATAAAGTCTCAAGATGCCGCTTTCTGGAAGGAAGCTATACAAGAGGAAATAGACTCAATAATGGGGAATAAAACGTGGAAATTAGTAGACCTCCCACCTGGTTCCAAACCTATAGGTAGTAAATGGATTTTCAAAAGGAAAATGAAGGTAGATGGAACCATAGATAAGTTTAAGGCAAGACTAGTTGCTAAGGGATTTACACAAAAAGAGGGCATTGACTATTTTGATACATATGCACTTGTGGCAAGAATTGCCTCAATTAGAGTGCTATTGACACTTGCATCCATCTATAAGTTTGTCATTCATCAAATGGATGTGAAAACAACATTTCTTAATGGGGAGTTAGATGAAGAGGTGTATATGTCACAACCTGAAGGGTTTGTGGTTAATGGTCAAGAAAAGAAGGTGTGTAAATTGAATAAGGCATTGTATGGACTAAAACAAGCTCCTAAACAATGACATCAAAAGTTTGATCAAGTTATGCTAGCTAATGGATATAAAATAAATGAATCTGACAAGTGTATTTATAGTAAATTCCATAATGGAAAAGGTGTTATGATTTGTTTATATGTTAATGATATGTTAATATTTGGTACTGATCTAGATGAGGTGGAAAAAACTAAGAGTTTCCTCTCTAGTAATTTTGATATGAAAGACTTATGGGAATCCGATGTGATACTAGGGATTAGAATAATAAGAGATGGTGAGAACATAGGTTTGTCCCAATCTCACTATATAGAAAAGGTGTTAAAGAAATTTAATGAATTGGATTGTCAATCTGTTGTTACTCCCTTTGATCACAACACTAATTTAGTACCAAATAAAGGTTGTCCAGTAGCACAACTTGAATACTCAAAAGTAATTGGATGCTTAATGTATGCCATGACATGTACTAGACCAGACATTACATATGTTGTAGGGAGACTAAGAAGGTATACAAGTAATCCAAGAAAAGACCATTGGCATGCTGTCCGAAGAGTATTGAAATACTTGAAAGGGACAATGAATTATAGTTTGAACTATAATGGATATCCTTCAGTATTAGAAGGTTATACGGATGCCAGTTGGGTGACTTATACAGAAGATCATGCTTCAACAAGTGGTTGGGTCTTCACACTTGGTGGGGGTGCTATTTCCTGGGGATCCAAGAAACAAACTTGCATTGTTGACTCCACCATGGCTGTAGAATTCATAGCATTGGCAGCAGGAAGCAAAGAAGCTGAATGGCTTAGAAATTTGATGTATGCGATACTAATTTGGCCAAAGCCAATAGCACCAATATCCATACATTGTGATAGTCAATCAACACTATCAAAGGCATATAGCCAGGTTTATAATGGAAAGTTCAGGCACATTGGGCTAAGACATAGCTATGTAAAAGATTTGATTACAAATGGAGTAATATCTATAGTCTTTGTGAAAACAGAGAGGAATCTTGCAGATCCTTTGACGAAAGGACTGACAAGGGATATGGTGTTGAAAACATCATTAGGGATGGGACTCAGGCCCATATCTACATGATCACCAATGGTGGAAACCCGACTCACACTTGAGTAGCATCAAGTCTTGAGTTCAATGGGCCAAAGTACACTATGAGAGTGATTGCAAGTACTTGACAAATAGATGCATCCCAAGGTTTAAAATTACTTGGAAACCATAAGGACATAAAAGAAAAGGGTGAGCTTTTGCTCTTAATGGACCTATAGCATATATGTGCTGAGGTGCCCAACTTATGGGGGTGCTTCTGGTAAAGTCCACCTATGTGAGAGTGAAGCGTGGCCGCTTCTTAGAGTTGGGCTTGACTCTGTAAGCTCTCATGAAAAGGATACACGACACAAGGCCTTACCAAATATGTCACACTACCACGTTGTTCAATGGTACCGAGATTTCATGTGTAAGTCATGCACGCTTGTTCTAATGAATATTTGGTTCAAAGCTTGTCTACCATTTTATTCGGGGATGAGTGAAACCCATGGCTTACTAAGCAAAGTTCAAATCTCCAAGATACCTTTGTCTGAAAGCATAGGATTTCCGGAATAATGGGATTTGGATTCATTTTGAAAATGGTGGGGGATTGTGAGAGATTTTAAAAATCCTTATTAAAAGGTTGCTTGGTAACGGTTAAATTAATATAATGGTGTATAGTTGATATACAAATGTTGATTGGTAGAGTGGTCGAGTCCCTTCATTGTAAACTATGCGATCCAGGTTCAAGTCCTATTGCATGCAGATTTTGAATTTTTATGTTAGTTATGTAACTGACCAAATTTTTAATAAAAAGAGATGTTGGCAGGACTTGAACACGGTACCTGAAAATTGATGGGACGCATCCGTTGATAGCTTGGCCAACTGATGTCTTGTATCAATTAATGAACGTTAGTACTACTTATGTATCGAATTTGACCGTTTGTGGAACTTTTGAAGAGTTGTTTTCTTTCACCAAGTGACATGAGTTGGTCTATAAATAGAACCATCTGCATGCAGTAATTGACACGAAAAACTCAGAATCTCTCAACCATTCTTCACTCCAAATCACTTTCTTTTCTCCCTTATGTGCAAAAAGAGAGTTAATGAGACTATTGTTCTGTAAACTGCCATTGTCGATATGCTTGGTTTAGGGTGTACAAACCAAACCAAGGTTCTCCATTGTATCCTGAAGGGGATTCGCCAGCTACACCTGTTGCATCCAATCTACAAGGAGAGATTGGTGGGGGCGAATCGAACCTAAAGCCTAGTGTCCTCACATGCCTTGGAGATTGCGCGTTACCATTATTTTCTTCTTCTTTGTTGCAGATCCATACCCCATTTTCTAACATAACCAAACATAAAGAGTAGACCATAATCATTAGAAATTAGAAACACAAATACAAGATGAGCACTCCGAATTTGCTAATGATTCCATTTCCAGCTCAAGGACATGTCAATCCCATGATGAGTCTTTCACAAAAGTTGGTTGAGCATGGATGCAATGTCATTTTTATGAACACAGACTTCATCCATAAGCGAGTGATGAGTTCTATGATCAACCAAGAAATCATTATTAGTAGGTCATCAATAAAGTTGGTGTCAATTCCAGATGTGGGTTAGGACCTGAGAATGACAGAAGCGATTTTGGGGAGCTATGTGATTCCATATTAAGCACCATGCCTTCTATGCTTGAGAAGCTCATAGAGGACATTCATTTCAATGGTGACCATAGAATCAACTGCATTGTTGTTGATGGATTTATGGCATGAGGTTTGGAAGTTGTATGTATGATGGGAATCAAAGGAGCAGTCTTCTGGCCTACATCGGCAGGAATGTTTGCCTTGCATTACAACATCCCCATGTTTATTGATGATGGGATTATAGATTCTGATGGAAAGAAAACATTTGTTTATGTGTCGCACTGCACATGATCTTCAAATTTGACTGAGTGGTGGGTTGGCAATTCAACCTATGAACTTGAACCTGGAGCATTATCATTAGTTCCCAAACTCCAGCTGATTGGTCCATTATTGAAAAGTTATGATGATACATTTGTTTTCAGTTAAATTGTAATATCCTAGACATACCAAAGTGGTTGCTTGAAGTGGTTAAAACTTGCAAGTTGCAACCTCTGCATCCTAGTCCAATTATATTGTATCGCAAATGTTTTCAAGCTAGTTATAGTACACCTATTGTCAAACTGCTTCCAGCCCATTCTTGTGCTAACAATAGCAGCTCAAGCGCTCAACTGGTTCACCAAAATGTCCAAAGAAGGATAGAAGACATGTGTAGTTGATCAATTGGTTGGCAAAACATGATATATAACTAGGAACGTAAATTTTACTCGTATCCGCGGATATTCATGGATAATATCCGTAATGGGTAGAAAATGGATACCTTAATGGGTCTCCGCGGATAAATTAAATGGATATTTTCTCTACCCGTTTATTAATGGAGCGATGACAGGTATTATAGTATCCATATAGGTATCCATTAAGGTATAACATGAAGATTCACAAAACAGGTTAATGGGCCAGTGTTTTACATTTGACTATCATTCTTTCGGATTGGACAAAACTTTGAAGAGAAATGTGGATGATTGAGAATGTTTAATTATTTTAGATTACGGTTGAAAAAGGTTTCCTCTCTGAAAACCCATGCAGCCCCGTATCCTAAATAGGCTCGACCCCAACGCAGCCGCGTGGTGACGTTGTCATCCGCACAGTACTTCCTTGTAGGCGTCGTCCTGTTCCTTCACAGATTAGAGCACCATATCACTTGGACGGAAGCGACGCGACGGATCTCTCCTGGACGGATCTGGTTCTGGGTCGCAAGTAGTTTTCTGATTTGGAATCTCTGTTTTGTGTGTTCTTGATGGCTTGTCCTTGGACGTTTCTCAATCCGGAATCTCCTTTGTCTTTTCCATCGAATCCACAACGAAAATCATTTGCTCAGGCTTTAAATGGTTCGTTTGACATCCCGGTTAGTCAGCTTCCTCGGTCGTGCGTGAATGGAGATTCTGTCTCTATCAAAATTTATGAGGATGAATATCAAAAAGGATTGGAATGTTGTAAAAACAACCTTCATGGCCGCTTGTTGTTATTGAAGGGTGATATCCCTGTAAAGATCTCCAATTTACGCGATAAACTCTCAAAGCTATGGAAGCTTTTGGGTCAATGGAGAATGATTCCGTTAGGAAAGTGATTCTATGAATTCAGTTTTGTTTCTGTTGAGAAAGCTTTACTGCAATCAAAGAACACACACGCAGTGCCAAGAAAATGCAGAAACAGAAAACACTAAAAAAAAACTAACAATTAATCACAGCAATAATAAGGAGAATGAGGAAGAAGATGACACCAAGGATTTTAGTGGTTCGGTCATATGTTTATGACCTACATCCACGAGGAGGAGCAGCTTCACACACTAGGATTCTACAACAAAGATCAAGCTTTACAATAGAGTCTTCCTTGGATCCTAAGCTACCCTTAGTCTTGACCTATACAAAGATCACCCAAACCTTGCACACTATATTTTTACACACCCTGATCTTTCTCACTTTTGCTCTCTATCTTTACAACAAGAATTCTCTCAATGATTTTTAGATGCCTATGGCAGACAAGGAATTGCTGCTTATATAGGCTACATGAACCAGCTCTAGATAAGGCTTAGAGGATAGCCAAGTTAGTTATAATAGATATAGTTAGTTGTGGCCATCAACTAACTAACTATAACTAACTTTCCTAATTTATCTAAAGCTGATTTAAGAGACACATCATTCACAATTCTCCATCTTGTCTCTTAAAACAGAGAACTTCCATCATAGTTTTCAGGTTCCTGCTTCTCCCAACTGCAAACCTCTTTTACCTTTCACAGAGTCCAATCAGGTCCAAGCAGTGTTTGAACTTGACCTGAGGTAGAGACTTTGTAAAAGCATCTGCGGGGTTTTCCTCTGATGCTATCTTTTCCACCAGAACTTCCTTAGCTTCAATGACATCCCGGATGAAATGGAGCCTCACATCTATGTGTTTAGACTTTTCATGGTAGGCTTGGTGCTGTGACAGGTGAATTGCACTTTGGTTATCACAAAAAACTGTGATACTGTTCTGTGTGATGCCAAGTTCACCAAGCATGCCTTTCAACCATATTGCCTCTTTAAAACCTTCTGTAAGGGCAATATATTCTGCCTGAGTTGTTGACAAGGCTATAACTGACTGAAGAATTGATTTCCAGCTGATTGCAGGTCCAAATAAGGTGAAAACATAACCAGACAAGGACTTCCTTGTATCAATGTTTCCTGCATAATCTAAGTCTACAAAGCCTTTGATTGTATCTTCATGTTACTGCTTCCTTTTGAACGTCAATCCAGAGGATAAGGTGCACTTCAAGTATCTTAAAATCCATTTCAGTGCTGCCCAATGAGTTGGTCCTGGATCTTCCATGAATCTGCTCACAACATTCACAGCATGAGCTAAGTCTAGTCTGCTGCACACCATGCCATACATTATGCTCCCAACTCCACTAGCATATGGTACTGTTGCCATTCTAGACCTCTCTTCATTTGTTCTAGGACTTTGTTGTGATGAGAGTTTGTCATTCTGCGCCAGAGGAGTTGTGACAGGTTTAGATTCATGCATCCTAAACCTTTCAACAACTTTCTTCAAGTAGGTTTCCTGAGATAAGAACAACTCTCCTTTGGATCTCTGCTGATGTCCATGCCTAGGATTCTCTTGGCTTCACCAAGCTCCTTCATCTCAAATTCAGAGTTGAGATCTGATTTGAGTCTTTCTATCTCATTTTTACATGAACTAGCTATGAGTATATCATCTACATACAAAAGCAAATACAAAATTACATTTTCTTTTCCTTTCATGATATACACACAACTATCATAACTACTTCTATGAAACCTCATCTTCATCATAAAGTCATCGAATTTTTTGTACCATTGCCTTGGACTTTGTTTTAGGCCATATAGAGATTTTTTCAACAAGCAAACCTTGCCATTGCTTTTGGAGAAACCCTCTGATTGCTGCATATATATGGTCTCATCAAGATCTCCATGGAGAAATGTTGTTTTGACATCAAGTTTCTTTAATTCAAGATCATACTGTGTAACAATCGACAGCATGATCCTAATTGAGTAGTGCTTGACCACAGGTGAGAAGATTCCATTGAAATCAACTCCTTCTAGTTGGGTGAATCCCTTGGCAACAAGCCTTGCTTTGAATCTGGCTTGTTCAACTCCAGGAATACCTTCTTTCCTCTTATAGATCCATTTGCAGTCTACCACTCTTTGATTCTTTGGTAGACTAATCAGCTCCCAGGTTCTATTCTATTCAAGAGAATTCATCTCTTCAATCATTGCTGCTATCCAGTTATTACTGTCTTTGCTTGCCAGTGCTTCTCTGAAATTGCTAGGTTCACTGTCCTGTATTTCATCAGCAACATTTAGAGCATAATAGATGAGATCTGTATGTCCAAACCTCCTTGGTGGTGCTATGATTCTTCTGGCTCTATCTCTAACCAAGTTGTAATCATTTGGAATTGGTACTGGTTGCTGATGTTCAGCTGCATCCTCAGGTTGCATTCTGTCTGCAGTGCCTTGGTGGAGGGGTAACTCCACCCCAACCTGAGCATTATCTGAAATGCTTGCTTTGCTGCCTGTCCCTTCTTGATCTTTAGCCATCATGGCCATTCGGGTTTCATCAAAAACAACATCCCTGCTAATTAGGCATTTTGGTTCACCAGGTTCCATTCTCCATAGCTTATATCCTTTAATTCTAGTAGGATAGCCTATGAACGCACATCTGATGGCACGAGCTCCAAGTTTATCTTGCTTGATATGAGCAAATGCAAAAGATCCAAATATCCTCAAAGTTGAGTAATCTGCAGGCGTTTTAAAGCCTATTGAAGAGGATGGACACCTATTGATCAAGTATGCTGCAGTAGTGGCAGCTTCACCCTAGAAGCTTTTTGGCATTCCAACACTTATCAACATGCATCTTACTCTTTCAAGGATTGTCCTGTTCATCCTTTCTGCCAAACCATTCTGTTGAGGATTTCCTGCAACAGTCCTATGGCTTTGAATTCCATGATCCCTGCAAAACTTATTAAACGGTTCTGACACAAACTCCAGACCATTGTCAGTTCTCAAATGTTTCAGATTTGATCCCATTTGATTCTCGATGAGAGTATGCCATTCTTTAAATTTTCCAAAAGTGTCACTTTTATTTTTCAAAACATAAAGCCATACTCTCCTAGAGTAATCATCAATGATGGTAAGGAAATAGAATCCACCACCATGAGACATGGTCCTTGAAGGACCACAAAGATCTGAATGTGCATACTCAAAAGGTCTATGTGTAGTATGCAGCCCTATGCCAAACTTAACTCTTTGATATTTTCCTAATATGCACTGATCACAGAAATCAAGTTTGTCTATTTTATCACCATTTAATAGGTTTTTCTTAGCTAGTTCAGTCAAGCCCTTTTCACTTACATGACCTAGCCTCATGTGCCATAATTTGGTTTTATCTATTAGGTTTTGACTTGCTACAGCAGCTTGAGCAATTATAGTACAGCCATCAAGTATATACATACCATTTCTTTTAATTCCTTTAGCAATTATCAGGTTTCCACTAGTTCTTTTCAAACTTCCATGTTCAATAGTAGTAGAATACCCTAAGCTATCAAACATGCTTATGGATATGAGGTTTCTTTTGAGTTCTGGTACATACCTTACTCCCTGAAGTAGAGTCTCTTGGCCATTGAACATCTTCAATCTGACTGAGCCCATACCCTGCACTTTACAAGGCTTGTTATTGCCTAATAGCACAGCTCCACCTTCTTTCATGTTTATGGTTTCAAAGTAGTCCTTTTTTGGAAAAATAATGGTAAGTACAGCCAGAGTCCATAACCTAATCCTTCTCTATTTCAGTATTTGAGACTACCAAAGCCTCTGCTGAGTCATATCCATCAAATACTATAGCAGCACCACCTGGTTATTGAGAATTCTTTGCATCTTTATTCCTTCTTTCTGGACAGTTCTTCTTGAAGTGTCCTTTCTTGTGACAATGAAAACATTTATACTTGCTTTGTGACTTGTTCTTGGACTTAGACGTGTGATTGTTTCCCTTGTAGTTTCTGTTTTCTGATCTGCCCCTCACAACAGTGAGCCCTTCTGCATTGTTGTCATTCTTGGATTCCTGTCTTTTATGAAGTTCCTTTGTCTGGATGGCTGATTGAACTTCTTCTAGAGAGATTGTTTGATCTCTACCAAACAGTACATCATCTTTAAAATGTTCATATGAATTAGGCAAGGCACTGAGTAAGATTAGAGCCTTGTCTTCATCATCTAACTTCACATCAATGTTTTCAAGATCATCAAAGGTCCTGTTGAAGTCTGCAATCTGATCACTGGGTGGTCGATCCTCAGTCATTTTGAAGGATTACAATTGTTGCTTCAAGAACAGCCGATTTGCCACTGATTTAGTCATATACAATGACTCTAGTTTGAGCCACATTGCTGCAGAAGTTTTTTCGCGAGCTACCTCTTTAAGTGCTTTGTCTCCAAGGTACAAGATTATTGTGCTGCTAGCCTTTTCTACCAGATCTTGCTTTTCCTTTTCAGACATAGTTTTGGGTGGAGCAGCCTCACCCTTTAGTGCATCTGCTAGACCTTGATGCACCAAGATTGCTTGCATCTTTATTCTCTATAGCTCGAAATCATTTGAGCTTGTGAACTTCTCTATATCGAACTTAGTTGCTCCCATGGTTGCTTGCTTTCTCAGGTTCTTGATTTCTTCCCACAGACGGCGCCAATTGTTGAGAAAGCTTTAATGCAATCAAATAACACACACACAGTACCAAGAAAATGCAGAAATAGAAAACACTAAAACAAAACTAACAATTAATCACAGAAATAATAAGGAGAAGGAGGAAGAAGAAGACACCGAGGATTTTAGTGGGTCGGTCATATATTTATGACCTACATCCACGGGGAGGAACAGCTTCACACACTATGATTCAACAACAAAGATCAAGCTTTACAATAGAGTCTTCCTTGGATCCTAAGCTACCCTTAGTCTTGACCTATACAAAGATCACCCAAGCCTTGCACACTATATTTTTACGCACCCTGATCTTTCTCACTTTTGCTCTCTATCTTTACAACAAGAATTATCTCAATGATTTTTCGATGCCTATGGCAGACAAGGAACTGCTGCTTATATAGGCTATATGAACCAGCTCTAGATAAGGCTTAGAGGATAGCCAAGTTAGTTATAACAAATATAGTTAGTTGTGGCCATCAACTAACTAACTATAACTAACTTTCCTAATTTATCTAAAGCTGATTTAGGAGACACATAATTCACAGTTTCTCAAAAGGATTTGCGTAGTGCCTTGGCTGTTGGGACCTGGAACCTTCAACCAGGGCTACTACGTCTTTTTCAGGGGCCTCCAGATTTTATTCCTAATAAGCAGAAACAATCTCATGCTCAATGTTGGATTAGAATTTATGACATGCCGCAGGAATATTGGAGCTCGAAATTATTATTTGAAATTGCAGGAGGCTTAGGTACTCCAATAAGTTTGGATGAAGCTACCCATACTAGGGCATATGGTCACTATGCTCGAGTTTTAGTGGATGTTGATCTAGCAGGGAAATTGCTTAAAGAGATTATGGTTGAGCGTGAAGGTTTTGCATTTTATGTCGATGTCGAATATGAGAAGCTTCCTTCTTTCTGTTCTCACTGTAATTCAATTGGGCATTTGGTTACGACTTGTAAACAAATTGCCAAGGAGAACGTGGTGCAAAATGATCCCCCTTTGGTGTAGAAGACTAAGCTTGCTTATGTCCCTAAGGTTCCAGAGCAAAAACCAGATGAAGATAATGGGCAGATTGATACATCACCGGGCAAAAACTAGAGTGATAGTGAATCGATTGAGACAGTCTATGAGGAACCTTTATCCCTTGGTCATGTCTCAAATTTCATTCCACAGAACTCATCTTTGGTTGCAACAAATGCTGTCAATGGCTCTACAGAGGAGATCTCAACTTCTGCTGCAACTAATGTTGACTCTACAGTCAAGGATACTCCGGTGCCCGAGCATTCCATAGCTACTGGTGATTTAACAATTAGTTCGAAGGGTACTCCAGTGTCCGTGTATTCCAAGGCTACCTGTGAGTTAACAGTTAGTGGTATGAATCTTGAGACTCCTGAGATTAATTCAAGTCCAGTTTATGTTCAAGATCTTAGCGCTTTTCCAACTATAGTTTAGAATGATTTTAATGTTTTATCTGCTTGGTTGGAAAAGCAAAAAGATGCAAGTACTTCTAAGGAAGGAGAGCAGAACAATGATAATGTTGTTGAAGATGGTTTCACGGTGGTTACGTCCAAATCTCAGAAGAAGTATAACCTGAGACTGAATAAAAAACCTAATTCTAGGTATGCTTGATTCTCGTTTATTTTGCATGGGTTTTGGTTTTGGTCCCCCATGTTCTTGTTTTCTTTTTATTTTTATTTTTTAATAAATTTATGGTGACTTGTCACCTTGCTTAAAAATAAAAGTGTAGCTGCAAAATCATTGGGACAATTTTGGGAAGAAGATCTCTCTTGCATAAGTTGGCTTGGTCAACAACCTTATCGTTCTTTGTACGTTTCTTTTGGTAGTTTCACTCTATTTGACCAAACCCAATTCACAGAACTAGCTCTTGGACTCGAGCTAACTAATAGACCCTTTCTTTGGGTTGTGCGTCAAGATTCCAATTGTGATAATGAGATGGCATACCCTAATGAATTTCGAGGGAATCAGGGTAAGATAGTAGGATGGGCTCCTCAACAGAAGGTGTTACGCCACCCTGTCATAGCATGCTTTATTAGCCATTTTGGTTGGAATTCTGTCATAGAAGGCTTGTCTAATAGGGTACGCTTTTTGTGATGGCCATATTTTGCTGACCAATTTTATAACAAAAAGTACATATGTGATGAGTTGAAGGTAGGGCTAGGATTTGACTTGGATGAAAATGGAGTGGTGTCGCACAAGGAAATTAAAAAGAAAGTAGACGAACTGCTCAATGATGAGAGCATGGGGTCAAGGTCTCTAAAACTAAAGGAAAAACTTTTGAAAAACTTGGTAGAAGGAGGTAGATCTTCAGAAAATTTTATCAAGTTTGTCAAGTGGTTGAAAGACAAAAAGTATAAGGTTTTGCCATTTGTGCAAAAAATTTCAAGTTTGGTAGGCATATTTCACTTGAAATGTTGTTCTTTAATTCCTATTTCACTTGAATAAATTAATTAAGTTTAATAAATTTTTTAGTCCTTGCAAATATGAAAGTTTTTGTTGTGGTACCTATACTTTTTTCTTAGGTCTTGCTCCCCGCAAATTCAAAAACATGGGTATTGTTTCCTGTCGTTAGTTCCCATCTGTTGAGTGTCGACGTGACTAACATAATGTCACTTCAACATTCTCACGTGGATAAAAAATAATATTTTTAATGACACGTGACATTTACTTATATTATTTTATTATTTATAAATATTAAATTGTTGTTAATTTTTATTAAGTTGTGTTTTTTCATGCAATTAGATCCAAAAGCTCCAAAGGAACGGAGAAATTTGACTTCCACTACTTAACTTCGAATGACAAAATTCGAAGGCTACTTTAACATATCACAAAACACACATCCTTTATCAATTCTCACCACTATTGAAAATTCTAGAATCCACTAAAACCAATAACTAGTTATTCCTGTTATTATCAACACCAAACAAACCATCCTCATCCATTTTTCCCACTTTTAACACACACAAAAAAACCCTTCAACCCAAGCTTCTACCATCTAGGGACAAATCAGGGCCGGGCCGATGGGGAACCGATAAAGCTAGGGTTTTAGGCCTCCGATTTGGTTTTACTACCTATTTTAATAAAAAAAAAATAATTGTTAAAGAGTCAGCTGTACAAAAAGTTGAGTGAGCAACTACACAAAAGACTTGTCATTTTCCTCAATCATGGTCCATCTCACGTATTTCTATCTTACCCACATAATGGCTCATTAATAAAATAACGTTAATATTTTTTAGTATTTTGCTATAAAAAAAATTAAAAATGATGCTCTCCACTCATGACCCATCTCTATCAGTATGTCTTACTCATCTATCTCCTACTTTGGCCTTTCAATCACTTCACTCACTCAATACATAATACTATTTGTTATTTATTATTTTGTTTCACAAAAATAAAAAAAATAAAAAGCATCACTTTTCAAACTCGCTCACTCTCATGATTCCAATACTCACTGTCTCATCCATCTCTCAATTCTCTCAATTTTAGGCGTGACTATTTGGTATATGAGATGTTGTTTGCAATGAACTCAGTTAGTAAAAATAAGAAATCAAAGGATATCTGTATCGATGTTGCTATACAACAATTGAAAGATCTTATTTCATTTTTTGAAAAATATAGGGAAGAAGGATTTGAAAATGCTATAATTTTTGCCAAATAAATTGCTATAGAAATGAATATAGAACCTAAGTTCTATGAAAAACGTACTATTCGTAGAAAGAAACAAATTGATGAGATTAATGACAATGAAGTTGTAAAATGATCTCCTGAAGAATCATTTAAAGTTAATTACTTCTTGTACATAATAGATAAAACAATCACTTCATTTTAAAGTAGATTTGAACAATTTAAAATGTATCAAGATATTTTTTGTTTTCTATTTAGTATTGAGAAATTAAGGTCATTGGATAATGAAAATTTAAAAGAAAACTGTCTTAACCTTGAACGTTCATTAAAACATAATGACAACTCTGATATTGATGGATTAGATTTATTTACAGAACTAAAAATTTTAAGAGAAATTATACAAGTGGAAAATAATACACCAATTGACATACTTAATTATATAATAAGGTTTGATTCTTTTCCAAATGCATATATCGCTAATAGAATAATGTTAACGATTCTCATAACTGTTGATTCTGCAGAAAGAAGTTTTTAAAAATTAAAATTAATAAAATCTTATCTTAGATCGACAATGTCTTATTAAGTGGACTAGCTTTATTATCGATTAAAAAAGAATTTTTAAATGAAATTGATTATAATAATTTAATAAATGATTTTGCATCCAAAAAATCACAAAAAATAAAATTTAAATAAAAATATAATAATTTAAACAAGATTTTATTTTATTATTTTTAAAAGGCCTTACTTTAGAGTTCGCTTTAAGCCTCCAAAAGTAGTGGGCCGACCCTAGGGATGATAATGGTAGTACCCATCCTCATACCCACATTTAAAAAAAAAAAAAAAAAAAATCCGTTTCTAGTCCCATATTTGTGTGTGTAGCAACTTTAATGCCCGTACCATTACCCGTTGGGTACCCATTACCCGCACTTTAATTAACCGTGAAAATGAAAAAATATTGATTAATAACACAATTTTAACTCAATTGAAAAACCATTTAAAAATCATCTAAACTAAATCATAAAATATTATAAACAAAACTATTTAACTAATTTTTATCCAAAAAATATTTAACTAAATTAGAATACATCATAATTAGATTATCAAATACAATAAATAATATCATGTTTGAACACTGAGTAAATGCTATAATAAACTTCCGAAACAACTAATTCATAAACCTGTAGGTTTTGAGTTGACAATCTCCAAAATCTGCTAAAATATTGATAAATTACATTAACTGGCTGTAATTGAAAATTCAAAATTAATAACACAAATATTTGATTACTATAATCCTTCATCAGAATCAAGAGTCTCCAAGAGAAATTTTATCTTTCAAGTGTTACACTTGTTTTGGTAATAAAATTGAATAAATTCTTTAGAAATTAGAGGATGTACTCATTATATAAAAGATGGAATATGCATTCATAATCACATGAACATGCACATATGTCGTCTATCTTTGATTATACAAATTTCTAAAAACTCTTAGCTTTTTTTATTTAAATCTTTCTAAGGGAAAAAGAAATTTGTAACTTGCAAATCTTTCTAAGAACTCTCAGTACTTGTTATTTTTAAATATAATATTATAAATATATATACATGTGTGTTCATGTATGGGGCGAGGTAGGTATTAAATTATCCATACCTGCACTCATACCCGTTAAATTCTGTTGGTAATATCCATACTCATATATCGATCCGTTACATTGATGCATTACGCTACCAATGATAGATAAATTTTGCGAGTACTCATAGGTCCATTACTCGTTGCCATCCTTGCAACCATCATAACCAACACAAGAACCCACCATCCTAGACCTCACCAACCAATAGAACCACCACCAATCATGCTCACCCTTCACCATTGACCTAGTCGACACCCGAGGGAACCCCATCAAGCCACCCTCACGTAACCCAAAACCACCACGTCACAAGCCAACAATCACCAGGCTTCACAGTAGTCGCGACTTCCAACTTGCATGCGTCTAGTCGCTTCATCCCAGAAATTTCTTGCAAAACTGAATTGAAAGAGGAAGAAAGACTAAATAGAAACGTGAATAGGGAATTAGGGCTTTGAGAAAAAATAAATGTTATAGTAAAATATAAAATAAGAAATTATTTAATTAATTATAAATAACTATAATTATAACTACTAAAATAAATATAAATAATATTCATAAATACCACGTGTCATTAAAATATGCAATAATCATGACTTAGTTATTAGCTTGATCAATTTTGTTTGTATATATATGATTTCTTGTTGTACGATAGATATATATATATATATATATATATATATATATATATATATATATTCTGCCATGGATGGTGTGAATTTTGGATGATTTTAGTTAGCTTCATTGTGTGTATCTTTAAATTTTAATTAGCATGTGAGTTTGGATGCTTCTCTGTGTGTATATCTATGAAATATTGCAGGTGAAGTGTAACTGAAACAAACCAATTTGTAAATAAAAAAATACCATTGTAATAGTGATTCTCTATAAAACTGCTGTTAAAAGTTCATTTATAACAGCGGTTCTAAGGACAACCGATGTTATAATTCAACTTTTAACAGTGGTTTTATAGAGAATCGCTGTTACAAGTCAACTTGCAGCATTACCTAATTAGAAATCTCGCTACTTTTAAAGGCGGTTTATAAACGAACCGATGTTACTAGTTAACTTGTAACGGCGGTTGTAAAACCAACGTGACAAGTTAAACTTATAAAGTCGGTTGAATTAACATCGACTCAAAATTTTAATCGTTGTTAGAAGTGCTTCCTGCACTACTGGTGACAGTATAATGTGACATTAATCCGTTAGCCAAATTAGTAGTTAACAGAGTAGAACTAATGACAAGGACCAATTCCAATATTTTTGAATTTGCAAGGACCAAAACCTAATAAAACAAAGTATAGGGACCAAAATCAAAACTCGCCTACATTATTGGGACTAATTAGAAGTCCATTAAACTAATTAATTATTTAGTGAGGACTTGGTTCAATTCAAACTTACCATTTTTGTGGCACTCTAAAATATTCTTTAACAGAATATGCCATAATAATCACTTAACATGTCAATTCTCTCGTTCACTCCTCACCAAATTAAATCGGTCAAACATGATCACAATTGTGATACATAATGAATTCAACCACAACTAGAACTCGATAGGCAGGTGCAGAGCATTGTTTCTTATAAATGAAATTTGTGTCATTTCCAAATAGTTTATAGCTTGAAGATTAGAAGAAGTGAGGAACAATATGAGCATGTTATGCCTTATAATGTACATTGAACACCATGCTTATTATATTTGAGATTAAGCTTATAGAACGTTGGAGATTGGCAAGGATCTCAACTTAGTACCGCGAGATGATGATGAAGTGGTACTGAGGAGGAGGTCTAGGAAGAGGAATCAAAGATCCTTGTGAGATTGGCAAGTATGGGCCATGGAATAATGGGGTTTCATTAAGCAGTGATTTTATGAATTTCATACTTTGGAATATTATAGGTTTAGGAAATTTGGGTAAGGTCTCTGCCCTCCATAATCTGGTCCTTTCTAGGAGTCTATCTCTTGTGGGGTTGGTAGAAACCAAGCATTCGACCCTAAACTTGTAAAATATTAGAAGATGGTGGGTAGTGATACTTTTGATTGGGCTGATGTGCCTGCTATTGAGGGTAGTGGTGGATGGTTGATAGTCTGGGATACCTCTTAAATCTGTAAATTATATATTGTTAAAGGGGAACGATGGATCTGCATGTTTGGAAAACTAATAGACAAAGACTTATTGTTAGTTGGTGTCTCAAAATCAGTTACAAGCTAAAGCATCTATTGGAGGGAAAAACAGTTTTTTTAATTAGTGCACAACCGAATTCTGTTGAAGACCAATGTGGATGGACTTAAGCTCGAGCTAGCTTGGCTTCTAAAGGCTCTCTCCTATATAAACATAGGCTTAGGCTATGTATAGGGATGGAGTGATTTGAGATTGTATCAACTTGTAATTTCTTCTATACTTGTAAAATCATAGAGTTAGGATTGATCAAGAGTTGGTGAGCATTAGAGTGAATAGGCTTGAGATCTTGAATCTGTTTTCTTTATAGGGTGTAAACTAGGGCCAAGGGTAGAACTCTTTTGGGATTAGCTAGATGATCTTGTAACTCGATTCAATTATAGTGAAATACCTTTGCTCTCTCCCCATGGATGTAAGCCCCACCAGCTGAACCACGTAAATCTTGGTGTGATTCTCTCACTCTCTTTACTTCTAATCGTTGTGTTTGGTTATCTGTTAATTTGCATATTGTTCTGTATTTTTCGATTCTTTGGTACTGTTGTTTTCTTGTTTGTTTTGTTTCAGTCTTAAACCACAACAAGTGGCACCGTCTGTGGGAAAGGTTGGAACAAAGTGAAGGAAAGAAATGTTCAAACATGGGTTCAACGAAATTTGACGTAGAGAAGTTCTCAGGTTCAAATGATTTTGGACTATGGAGGATCAAAATGCAGGCTGTCCTTGTTCAACAAGGACTCGGGGACACTCTCAAGGGAGAAGCTGCACTTCGGAACACCCTCACAGCAGCAGAAAGAAAGGATCTCATAGACAAGGCAAGGAGTATAATTAGTCTATGCCTTGGAGACAAACCTCTAAGAGAAGTAGCAAGGGAACCAACAACAGCTGCTCTATGGTTGAAACTTGAGTCTCTATATATACATGACCAAGTCTGTTGCAAATAGATTGTTCTTGAAGCAACTCTTCTCATTCAAGATGACTGAAGACAAACCAGTAGCAGAGCGGATTGCAGATTACAACAAGATCCTTGATGATCTTGAGAATCTCGAGGTAAAGATGGATGATGAAGACAAAGCACTAATTATGTTGAGTGCTTTACCAAGATCCTATGAACATTTCAAGGATGCAATCTTGTTTGGTAGAGATCAAACAATTACCCTTGATGAGGTCCAATCATCCATAAGAACAAAAGAATTCCAAAAGAAACAAGAAGCCAAGACTGAAAACAATGCAGAAAGCTTAAACATTGTAAGAGGCAGACATGAAAGAAGAAATGGTAAGCAAGGCAAGCATAGATCAAAATCAAGGAACCAAGACAAGTCCAAATACAAATGTTTCCACTGTCATAAGAAAGGTCACTTCAAGAAGGAGTGCCCTGAGAGGAAGAATAAAGGACCAAAGTCATCTCAGTCATCAGGTGATGCTGCCATTGTGTCATCAGGGTATGAATCTTCTGGATATGAATCAGCAGACAATTTTCATGATAGAGAAATGTTAGATAAAATCATACTGATGGCAGTTTTCACATGAACTATTTTGTTATCAGACCTTAAGGAGTTTCTACAGAACCAAATATCCATAGAATGGTTAAAACTCCAGCCAAGATAACATCACTTATTTGAAGGCTCCAATTAAGATTACATTGACATAGAACCGTGTGAATTGAAGACAAATCAATACCACAACCAATAACATTATTAAACCAGTCCCACAGATAAGAAGGAAAATGACAGATAAATTGTTATGCATAATTCTCCAAGCAAGAAAAGACCTAGAAGGAGGAATTGAGGAATTCCACAAAAACTTTGCAACTGCAGAGGATTAAAATGCAAATAAGCCTATTTGAAGGTCAAAGAACCAGAATCTATTCCATTCCAGACCAGATGATCATCACTTGTGAATAAAGGAATACAAACTTGATCAATTTCTGCATTTAAACCATGAAATTTAGAAGAAATTACCTCTGGGATAGATCATGAGCTACCATCTATAAAAGCAGAAACTATGGACTGTAGAGAGATAGAAACATTTGCAGGGATTTGGAGCATTTCAACAACTGGTTATATATATATATATATATATATATATATATATATATATATATATATATATATATATATATATATATAGAGAGAGAGAGAGAGAGAACAAAATTTTAAGAATGTGCGCGGTTTCAAAGATAGTAATAGTTCGGACCTTTAATGTATATCTATTTTAGGTAGACCATACCATTAATAGCGCTTATGTAGGAAACTTTATTAAAATGTATTAATTTAACAACGTCTCTCTAGAAAATGCTGTTATAACTTGCTAGAACAATTTTTGGTGGGAATGATACCAAGCAACAGAGCACAACTGGATGTGATCTCTTGATCTCTTCCTTTTCTCCACTAACATTGTAACTTCTAATTGTGGTTTCTCTTTGGAAACGCACAAGTGCACATCTTCTCCACTAATTGCACCATCTGCTCGTTGGTATAAACAGAACCATTCCATATTCTAAAACCATCCCACACTATGGAACCTTTCACTCTCCTAGTAACCTTTCACTCTCTTAAATCCAAATGGCTCCCATATGGTATTCCATTACAATGAGGGTAATAAATCTTGAAGAGATAGAATGGGAAGGATATGACACAACTTTAGAGATTACTTTTCAAGGATGGACTGAGTACTTCAACCTCTATAGGCAAATCACTACTGTAGAGATTAGGGAATTTAGGTCAAATGCTGATATCAGCAATGACGGATCCATCACTAGGTACATAAGTGGTGGTGTACCAGTGACCATCACACAAGCTCTTGTTACTAGATTAACTGGAGCTCCAAACAAAGGTCCAGAGAGTTTCAGAAGTCTGGACTGGATATTGGAAAACCTTAGCCTTTCACTGGAGAAGGTATATGAGAAACTGTTTGGGGACAACACTGGTCAGAAAAATAATGAGACCTCTCGGCTCACCAACAAGGCTAAGTTCTTGCTGGAGTGTTGCTGCCATTTGATTCTTTGCCTCACAGATAGTGAAAGCCGACACTTCTCCACTCTATCAAAGTCTGAAATAACTGCAGTCTATCACCTCCTCACTTATTCCAAAATCAACCTTCCATTCCTCATCATAAAATATCTAAAATATCATCTTCGCAGGAATAATGGAAGCATCCTCTATGGAATTTTGTTTATTTAGTTATTCGAACATCATGATGCCTACTGGCATGAAGCAATCTCACTGTGGCCCAATTCCCTCGACACTACCTTCCTTAGGGGCAAGGGTGTTCAACAGGCTTCTCTCGTGATAGATTCTTCTTCAGAATCAACGTATCCAGAGCCCACCTCACCACTGTCTCCATCTGAATCTGACATGGAGGAGATTCAATCAAAAATAAGAGGTGAGTTTAGAGAGGCCTACCCAACGCATCAATTTTCTCATCAGGCCAGGCAAAACTTGGAATATCATAGGGTCAAGAGAAGAAGAGGAGAGTGAGGGCTATTTTTGTATAAGTTAATTTTTATAAATGAAATCGCTATATTTTCAATGCATTTTTTGTTGTTCTCTCTCTTTCTTTCTCTCTCTCTCTCTCTCTCTCTATATATATATATCTATATATATATATATATATATATATATATATATATATATATATATGCTATCCTGATCACTATCTAATTAAATTTAACTCTAAATATCTATAAATAATGTAACATTAAATACATTGACAAACTTAAAAGTTATACAAAGTTTATGGCTAACTAAGAAATTTTAAGTAAGAAGTTAAACTATTTATCATTAAGGTATAATAGAAAATGACAATTAAGAACCAAATAAAAGTAACAAAAATTGAACGACAAACTTAAAAGTAATTTAAAATTTGAAGTGTGATAGTGTGGTCATAGAGAATATTTCAATTTTAAAATAGGAAAATGAAAGTGATTTTTCAAATAAGTACTACTATAATATCAATTTAATAGCGATTTCGAAACGACGTGTTATTCATAATTGAGCTTTTAATAGCGCTATATAATAAATTTTCATTCATTTTTTAAATTAAATATATTTCATTTCTCAGGTTTTTAATAGTGCTTCCTTTAATAAGTGCTATTAAAACAATTTTTATATTTTTCACTCCTTTAAAATTTTAAAGCAAACAGAAGTTGAGAACAAATAAGAATATTTTTCTTTACATTTTCACGTGTTAAAAATTCGTTTTTGAGTTCCCATTTCACAATGATGAAAATCAAAAGTTGTAAAATGGATAAGGATTGCACTTGCTGCAGATAACAAATACCTTCAAAGAATATCTTACTTCTATTTTATTTCACTTCAAATACACATCTTTTAAGTTTACACTTTATAGTCACAATAAAAAATTGAATACAATATGCTGGTTTTCTGAGTTGTGATGCGTATTTTTAAGAATATAAAGGCAAGCGTACTCTACTGTCGTACAAGTAATAAATCGGTGAGACCGAATATCGTCCACAGGGATTGGTTGTCAATTACCACTTCACAAATTATACAACTATCTAGACTATCGAGTTTGGATGGAAGGGAGCTCAATACTAAGTACCGAACCCAGCAAAAGTAAACAAAACAAAACAGACAAGAATATTTTTGGTCTTTTAGGATTTTTAACAAACACTTGGAATGCAGAAAGAAATGGATAGAATTGTCAGGGTTAGACTACACTAATCCTCCCTCAATTGCAATGAAATGGTTACTAACACAAGTCCTAATTCATTTATGACAATCAAATCTTCTAAAATACTCAAACCCTAATGTCTTAGGTGGAATGAGCCTAAAACCCCCAAATTAAACCCTAATGTCTTAGGTGGAGTAACATGGTATTTTGCATTAAGAGTCAAGATTTATAAGATTGCAAGCACCCCAATACCTATGTCTAGGTTCATGAACTACTTGGCATTTGATTCATGAGCATGCCTTAACATCAATCTTTCAATTGTCTATCAAAGCAACAAATCATTTCATGGGTAGCTAAGCCAAGAAAAGCATTAAGCATGGAATCAAACACTCATAAAGAAATAGAAACTTGTATTAGAACCAAATCAAAATACAACTAAGTTCAGAAAAGCAAACATCTAACCCCAACAACAAGGAGATTTAGCTACTCATACTAAACACTAAAATAAAATAAAATTGAGAGAAAGAGTAAAGAGAAAACTCCATGATATTGAGACCAGAGAGCACAACACTACTCTGCGCAGCTCTCGCTCACGCTCACGCTGTGCTTGCTGCTGCACAGTGCCGCCTCCTTTCCTTATTTTCGTTTTGTGCGGCTATCTGTCTCTCACGCTGCCTCCTCTCTTTTTCTATTGCTGTGCGGTGCTTTATTATATATGCAATCAGGATCCCTATTCTTTTTCAATTTTGAAAAACAGTCTTGCGTGGGCCCTTGCACAGCTTATATTAGATAAGCTTGCTCTGGACTTTCTAATTCCAAGTAACAATTCACGTAAAATCCTCCTACAATTCCATTCTACTATCCACTTTATAATTAATAAACACACGGGTCCCACATGTTGATTGAGTCCAATTCCAAATATCTTTGCTGCAATTTTGATAAGCCAAATTTCCTACTTTCCATTCCAATTCACACTTTTTCTTTTTCTTTTTCATGCTTGCTTTGACATGGGCTTTTGCTACCTGGTTCTCTCAAATACCAATCCATCATATTGGTTTCCAATTGCCCAGTAACATCACGTGGGTTTTTTTCTTTCAATCCCAACTTTATTATATCCTACAAACACAAACAAATAAAAACACAATTAGATCAACTCTAAAATCATAAAATTTAACTAAAATATATAAAACACTCTTTAAAACTCAATTAACTAAACTTAGGGTCAAAACTCAACCCATTTGTATAATTAGGAGTAAAAATCCATCAAATAAGCATACACAAATCACATAATCTAGCGGATTATCACACCCCCAAACCTAAGACTTTGCTTGTCCCCAAGCAAAAGTAACTCAAACTAGCACTCAAAACACAAAGGACAACAGACCAAACACCGACATGATTCAGGAAAACTGATTGAGAGCACAATTAAACAAAATCACCAAAAGGCAAAATTGCAACAAGACTAATTCCTAAAACAGAAGCATCAACCAGTAGCAAGCTCAATTCCAAAAATGTCAGGAAGCAAAAAGCATAACAACTTTGCAATCTCCATATTCTTAGAAATTAAGAATCATGGCAATTTAGCAATGGAAGAAAAAATAGAAATTTAGTCCTCACAGTATACACACTCATCAAATAATCACTCAAGTATATGGTGGTGAAGTGTTTCCCTCAAAGCACACATTAGAGTCATGGAACCATAGATTTGCTTTTCATCTAACTCCAAAAAAAAAAAAAATCACAAACCACAAGCATGCACAAATCAAAGGTACTTTATTTTGGGTTGTAACTTGGCTAAAATGGAAAACAAATGAGGTGAGAAACAAATAGAAAAATGTCCAAGAGAATAGGAGAGCAAGTACAACAACTCAAATGTTTCAATGTAAAGCACAAATTCCCAATTGCTATAATTGATTTTTTTTTCTTCTTTCTTCCATTTCTCCTTTCCCTTCTTTGAAGCCTCTTTCAACTTTATTCCTCAACCTTATTCACATAAATCTTTTTTTTTTCAAACTTCTTGTTCTTTTTTTTTTCTTTTTCTTTGTTTCAACTTCCATTTTTTTTCAATTTTTTTTTCTTGTGGGTATCAATTTTTTCCCACTTTTTCATGTCTTTTTTTTTTCACTTTTTTTTTTTAAAACTTCTCACAATATTTCATTACTCTCTCCCCCAAACCAAAGTCTTTGCTTGTCCACAGGCAATTCACCGATGCTCTCCTATCCTAAAGTTGGAATAAACATGATAATCATCATTCAAGAAGCAAGGGTGAGAACAAAAGGTAACAATAAGCCCAAAGGGGTTAGCAAGGGAATTTTTCATGCAAGGTTGGCTTTTTGGCTCAAGTGGCTTATGAAAAATGGCCCAAATCATTTTTATGCAAAACATACAATTCATGAATCTTAGATAAAAGAATCAAGCAAATCTCAGCACATCAACTCAATGGTGCACACTCAAAGAATTAATAATCAAGCCCAATATCTCACTAAGGTTATAACTAACATTCCAAAATTTCGTTCCATACCTTTTTGCCATGAATTTAATAAAAAAGAAACAAAAATATGCAAAGAGGTTATGAAAATTGCTATGAACAAATTTGAAAAATGAAGACTATACTACAAGAAGAACTTCCAAAGAAAGGAAAATAGCCAGACAAAATGCACAAAATAATGAGAATGCTAAAAGTGACATCTCAAAACAACATCCTAAACCTTTAAGTGCTTGGTCTATTTTATTCTAACACAAACTAACTAAAACATGTGAAACACACAACTAACAACAAGAAAATAAAAAATAAATTAAAGTGAAGGGTTAAGAAAAACTCATTGAGAAGCTTCCACCCGGATCCCATTGCTTGTAGCATAGGGGCCAAGAGATGCTCAAAGTTGAAAGGCTTCCTCCCGGATCCCAAAGCTTGTGAAGTGGCACTTGCAGAAGCAATATGATTCTACTCTCGGTTCCTCCTGGGTCAAACTGCAAGTGAAAAGCTCCTCTTTCAACCTCTTCAGGCATAAGTGTTCCATGAAGCACATGAGGTTTTACTTCTTGAGCCAATTTTGTAGTATCCACACATGCATCCAAACCAATATATTTATCCAATGCAGAAATTCCCGGTTTCTCAGCAAGCATGGTGAAAGGTAGTTCCTCTTTGCTCTCCATTCCATGTTCTTTTTCTTGTGACTCACCTTCCACTACCACTTCAACTTCACTTTGAATTATCCCCAAAACCAGATTTTGCTCAAATTGTGCTTCATGTGATTCTTGTACCAACTGTTTACAAATTTCATCAACTTGCATTTTGAAATTTTGCATCACAGCTTTGATACTATCACAGTTGGTTCTTATTTTGGTCTCAGAGATGGACAATTCTTGTGAATATTGTTCCAGAGCAAATTTCAAAGGATTTGCCTCATTCCATTTCCATTCCTCCTCATGCTTCATGATTACACTATAAGCTTGTGCATGAGGGCATTGATTTCCCCAGAGCACATAGTCTCCCAGGACTACATTAGGCCCAAAGGAATATTTTGTAACTCCATCCAAGGCAGGAAAATAATAAATCTCCATGTGTTGCAATCCACCTAGAACAGATAAAACTCAAAAGAAAAAAAAAAGAAATATACACAGAAAATAAAAATAAAAAAAATAAAAATGTCTAAATTAGTTGCCTCATTTGTTACTAATGATATTGACAAAACCAATCCCCGGCAACGGCGCAATAAACTTGATGCGTATTTTTAAGAATATAAAGGCAAGCGTACCCAGTCGTACAAGTAATAAATCGGTGAGACCGAATATCGTCCACAGGGATTGTTTGTCAATTACCACTTCACAAATTATACAACTATCTAGACTATCGAGTTTGGATGGAAGGGAGCTCAATACTAAGTACCGAACCCAGCAAAAGTAAACAAAACAAAACAGACAAGAATATTTTTGGTCTTTTAGGATTTTTAACAAACACTTGGAATGCAGAAAGAAATGGATAGAATTGTCAGGGTTAGACTACACTAATCCTCCCTCAATTGCAATGAAATGGTTACTAACACAAGTCCTAATTCATTTATGACAATCAAATCTTCTAAAATACTCAAACCCTAATGTCTTAGGTGGAATGAGTCTAAAACCCCCAAATTAAACCCTAATGTCTTAGGTGGAGTAAAGAATGGGATTTTAGATTAAGAGTCAAGATTTATAAGATTGCAAGCACCCCAATACCTATTTCTAGGTTCATGAACTACTTGGCATTTGATTCATGAAGATGCCTTAACATCAATCTTTCAATTGTCTATCAAAGCAACAAATCATTTCATGGGTAGCTAAGCCAAGAAAAGCATTAAGCATGGAATCAAACACTCATAAAGAAATAGAAACTTGTATTAGAACCAAATCAAAATACAACTAAGTTCAGAAAAGCAAACATCTAACCCCAACAACAAGGAGATTTAGCTACTCATTCTAAACACTAAAATAAAATAAAATTGAGAGAAAGATTAAAGAGAAAACTCTATGATATTGAGACCAGAGAGCACAACACTACTCTGCGCAGCTCTCGCTCACGCTCACGCTGTGCTTGCTGCTGCACAGTGCCGCCTCCTTTCCTTATTTTCGTTTTGTGCGGCTATCTGTCTCTCACGCTGCCTCCTCTCTTTTTCTATTGTTGTGCGGTGCTTTATTATATATGCAATCAGGATCCCTATTCTTTTTCAATTTTGAAAAACAGTCTTGCGTGGGCCCTTGCACAACTTATATTAAGATAAGCTTGCTCTGGACTTTCTAATTCCAAGTAACAATTCACGTAAAATCCTCCTACAATTCCATTCTATTATCCACTTTATAATTAATAAACACACGGGTCCCACATGTTGATTGAGTCCAATTCCAAATATCTTTGCTGCAATTTTGATAAGCCAAATTTCCTACTTTCCATTCCAATTCACACTTTTTCTTTTTCTTTTTCATGCTTGCTTTGACATGGGCTTTTGCTACCTGGTTCTCTCAAATACCAATCCATCATATTGGTTTCCAATTGCCCAGTAACATCACGTGGGTTTTTTCCTTTCAATCCCAACTTTATTATATCCTACAAACACAAACAAATAAAAACACAATTAGATCAACTCTAAAATCATAAAATTTAACTAAAATATATAAAACACTCTTTAAAACTCAATTAACTAAACTTAGGGTCAAAACTCAACCCATTTGTATAATTAGGAGTAAAAATCCATCAAATAAGCATACACAAATCACATAATCTAGCGGATTATCAAGTTGCTTGTTGGTTTGGAACTTGCCTTTCATCCATCTGTACTCAGTTCGAGGCAAGCTAAGGAGAAAACAGAATGGAGTTTGAGGAGCTTATTGTTCTACATCTGCACATAAGGTCACTAGGCACCCTCCATTCCCTATTTCATATGGACATTTAATGGCCCACTCCGGTATCTTTTTGTTGTCTATCAATGAAAAACCCTCCATCCCTCCCTTCTGTTCTGACACCTTAAGTTCGTAGGCATTTGGGAGAGACGATGCCATATATCCAAAATAAGTTAGCGACAAGAAGCAAGCTCCACTCCTCCATTGGGGCGCCCTCGCTTCTCATCTCGTGTGGACATTTAATGGCCCACTATCATATCTTTTTGTCGTCTGTCATGCAAAAAAAAAAAAAGATTTATTGACAATCCTTGTAACACCCCATTTTTCGTATACAAGCCTTTATACGTTTGTATGTGTATGTGTAGTTGTATGTTGTGTTAGATTATTAATAAATGATGTAAGATAGGTAAAAAGGGAACAAAGAGAGATTTTCTGGTCAAAAGTCTCTCCCTGACATATGAGCACGGTCGTGCTCATGTGCAGCATGTCCACGTACTGTTAAGCCTGCTCCAGTGGCTGCGCGAGCCACGAGCACAATCGTGCTCAAGGGGATAGTGCAGACCTCGTGCTCCTTTAAGCATGACCCCGTGCTAGGGATCTGATGCTACAAATAAGTGGATTTAGGAGGGTTACGAGTTACAATCCTCAGTTTGACACTTTTTCCCAATTCTTGTGTGGCAGAAACCTCTCCTTTCTCTTCTCTTTAAACCCTTCTAAGTTCTTGGCGTTCTTGCTTTCGTTTCGGGTGAAGTCGCGTGCTAGTGTCAATTAAGGTAAAACAGTTATCCCTTTGTTAGTCTTCTTTCTTGTTTTTCTTGGACTGGAGATTAACATATTCCCTTTTGATGTTTTGGCTAAGGCTTGAAGAATTCGTCGAGCCTTTCGAGGGTGCCAAGAGTAGATTCATTTACGTCCAATCATAACTTAGATATTCATACTAGGTATAGAGAGAAGGGATTAGTATGAACATGTAGGCTTTGGGGTAGCGTAAGATGAACCTATGACCCTGTTGCGTGTTATATGCCAGATAAGCCTCTAGCTTATCTAGTTTTATGGCTAGAAAGGCTAAAGTTTTTATGCTAATTGAGCAATTTAACCTCGCTAATCACCCGAATTTGGCTTCTTTTGTCCCTAAGTAACAATTTTAGTCTCTTAGAGAGTTTTTAGGAATTTTTGGATTATTTTGAGTCAATAAAGCATTAAAATGCTACTTTTATATTTCAGGTTAAAAGTGAAGCTCGAGGAAGCTAGGAAATTGAAGAAAACAAGCAAAAAGGCAAAAGTTCAAGATTCGCCTTGCAAAAGGCAGCTCGCCTCGCGAGCCTGAGAAGCAAATTAAGCAGGAACATGCATCAGTCAGCCTCGCGACACGAAGGAAGTTCTCACCTCATAAGCCAGAAGCAGTAGAAATGAAGGCCACTCAGGCTCGCCTCGCGAGCATCCAAATTTGAACTGGTACCAAACTTAAGACTCACATCGCGAGCCCCTGCTCGCCTCACGAGCGTGCGCAGACCCAGCCCATTATAAATAGCTTGTTTTAGGTCAGAATTAGAGAACTTTTGATAGTGATTAATCCTTGTTTCCTTGGAGCTGCGTCTCCCTCTTTTTTTCAGTAGTTTTCTTCTTTTATGATGAATTCTATTATTACTTTGATAGTTGACCTCGTTTCCATGAGGAACTAATCCGTATTCTGAGGGAACGATGAAGCCATCCTTGATGGCATAGCGAATTTCAATGTGATGTATTCTTTTCCTTAACCCAATTCTTGTTTCTTAATTCTACATTTGTTGTGCTAATCAAACGGGCCCTTGGTTAACTTGTCAGTGTGATGAGACTTGGTAGGTAATCCGTGCTTAGGACTTGAATTAGGAACACTAGTTGAATATTGCATTGGTAGTGGGTAGGAGATTGGTGCAACCATATAGGGAACAAGAACTTAATATAATCTAACTATAGGTTATGAGACTTGGTAGGTCATTAATTTACAGTTTAGATACGTCCTTTAGAGCATTGGTAGTGTCTTTAGGAGAATTTGGGGGTCCCGGTTGACAATGAAATTGAACATAGGAAATAGAAGATCGTCACTTGGGTAGTATGCATGATTGGGTAGGCGGTTTCGTGACCTTAGAAGCTTTAATCATCAATTTAATCTCGTTGTTACTGTTAGCAATTTTAGATAATTGTTTTAGATAAATTCTTGTTACTTGATCATTCTCTCTCTTCTCAACCAATTGCTATTGACTTGGTCAAACGATTTGAATTTTCTTTTAAAGATTTGGTTAAATTGGTCTCCCAATCCTTGGTATTGACCTTGGTATTCCTTACTGTGTTTTTATTTCTTACAACGAACCAGTACACTTGCCGGATTCGCAACAAGTTTTTGACGCCGTTGCTGGGGATTGGCACAACCAATTTTCCTAAATTTTAGAAAAAATAAATATTTTGATTAAGCAATTTTTTCTTTTAAATTTATACACTTTTTATCTCTTTTAACTTCTTTGATCCACTTGGTCTTGGATTGTTTTTGTGTATGCGAGGTACCGTTCCACCGGGAGATTTGCTATACAATTCAGAGATTCGACGGACTGAGAAGTGGTTGAGGAAGGAATTGAGAGAGAAAAGGAGACTTGAAGCAATCCAACCCATCAATCTTAAAGGGATGGCAGAAGGAGAACCTCTGGCTTACAAGCCTCTCTATGAGTATAATCGTCCTAACTTGGATGATTGTGCTTCTACTGTTGTTAGGCCGACCATCACGGCCAATTCTTTTGAGATCAAGTCATCGGTTCTGAACCAGGTGCAAAGGAATCAGTTTGATGGGTGAGCAAGCCAAGATCCTCATAGGCATATTGCACACTTTTTGGAGATCTATGATATGTTGAAGACTCCTGGAGTTTCAGATGATGCCTTCCGTTTGCGACTATTCCCTCTCTCTCTTCGGGATAGAGCATACGATTGGCTAGATTTGAATTTGGATAGAGGTAGCATTACGACTTGGGTGGATATGGTTCAGAAATCCCTCACAAGGTTATTTCCTCCTCAGAGAACGACACAACTGAAGATCGCAGTTACTTCCTTCAAGCAACATGAGGATGAGACTTACAATGAAGCTTGGGAAAGGTATAATGTGCTCTTGAGCAGATGTCCTTCTTCCTACTTTGATTTGGTAACTAAGGTCCAACATTTCTTCAATGGGTTGAGGGGTCTTTACCAGATGAACTGTGATGTCGTAGTTGGCAGTTCTTTCTCTTGCAAGTCAGTAGAGGATGCATGGGCATTGTTGGAAAAGATGTCTAGGAATGATTATAACCGTAATGGTAGTCACCCTTCTAGTGCATCTAATCAAAATTCTTCAGAACTCAGTGCAACATCTATTGAAGCTATTCTTGAGCAGAACGCACTTCTAAAGAAGCAGAATGAGGCACTAAATAGCAAGATGAAGGTGAACGCAGTATGGGAAGGATTGCCACCGGGTTGTGATTTTTGCAATGGTGATCATGACAGTGAAAATTGTCCGGGTAACTTTTCTCAGGAGCATGTGGACTCGTGTCACAACTTCTACGACACAGTACCACAACGGAATGACTATCAGAGGAACATACAGAATGACTACCGCAATGGGAAGAATTGGAATGTTAGGAGAGACCATCCAGGTTTCTCTTGGAGTAACACCAGTGGTGGATTGGCCGGGTAACAACAACAGAATCAGAGGCAGAACTATGGGATTCAACAACACAATACTCAACAAGCTCTCCCTAAGCCTAATCAGTTATAGATCACAGATGGTGGGAAGCAACCCTGGGAATTGGCTATTGAAAAGACTAATGCGGCCATTGAGAAGTTGACAGTGCATACAGACACAACCATTGACAAGTTGGCAACTCACACAGGGGCAGCAATTCCGAATCTTGAGACTCAGGTAGCGCAACTGGCAAAGCAACTTAATGAGCGTCTTCCAGGCTCTTTTCCACGTAATACAGAGAACAACCTCAAGAACCAATTCAATGTCGTGACCACTAGAAGCGGTAAGGTGTTGGAATCAAATTGGTAGGCATATTTCACTTGAAATGTTGTTCTTTAATTCCTATTTCACTGAAATAAATTAATTAAGTTCAATAAATTTTTTAGTCCGTGCAAATATCAAAGTTTTTGTTTTGGTCCATATACTTTTTTCTTAGGTCTTGCTCCTCGCATGTTCAAAAACATGGGTATTGTTTCCTGTCGTTAGTTCCCATCTGTTGAGTGCCGACGTGACTAACATAATGTCACTTCGATCAACATTGTCACATGGATAAAAAATAATATTTTTAATGACACGTGACGTTTACTTATTTTATTTTATTATTTATAAATATTAAATTGTTATTAATTTTTATTAAGTTGTGTTTTCATGCAATTAGATCCAAAAGCTCCGAAGGAACGGAGAAATTTGACTTCCACTGCTTATCTTGGAATGAAAAAATTCGAATGCTACTCTAACATATCACAAAACACACATCCTTTATCAATTCTCACCGCTATTGAAAATTCTAGAATCCACTAAAACCAATAACAAGTTATTCCTGTTATTATCAACACCAAACAAACCATCCTTGTCCGTTTTCCTTTTAACACACAAATTAAAAAAAACCCTTCAACCCAAGCTTCTACCGTCTACGGATGAATCAGGGCCGGCCGATGGGGAATCTGATAAAGCTAGGGCTTTAGGCCTCCGATTTTTTTTACTTCCTATTTTAATAAAAAAAAATTAAAAAAATTGTTAAAGAGTCAGTTGTACAAAAGGTTGAGTGAGCAACTATACAAAAGACTCTTCATTTTCCTCAATCATGGCCTATCTCGTATTTCTATCTCACCCACATAATGGCTCATTAATAAAATAACGTTAATATTTTATAGTATTTTTTTATAAAAATAAAAAATAAAAATGATGCTCTCCACTCATGATTCATCTCTATCATTGTGTCTTACTCATCTATCTCCTACTTTGGTCTTTCAATCACGTCACTCTCTCAATACATAATACTAATTGTTGTTTATTATTTTGTTTCACAAAAAAAAAAAAAATCAAAAGCATCACTTTTCAAACTCGCTCACTCTCATCATTCCAATACTCATTGTCTCATCCATCTCTCAATTCTCTCAATTTTAGCGTGACTATTTGGTATATGACAGATATTGTTTGCGATGATCTCAGTTAGTAAAAATATGAAATCAAAGGATATCTATATCGATGTTGTTATACAACAATTGAAAGATCTTATTTCATTTTTTGGAAAATATAGGGAAGAAGGATTTGAAAATGCTATAATTTTTGCCAAAGAAATTGCTATAGAAATGAATATATAACCTAAGTTCTGTGAAAAACGTACTATTCGTAGAAAGAAACAATTTGATGAGATTAATGACAATGAAGTTGTAAAATCTCCTGAAGAATCATTTAAAGTTAATTACTTCTTGTACATAATAGATAAAACAATCACTTCATTTTAAAATAGATTTGAACAATTTATAATGTATCAAGATATTTTTGGTTTTCTATTTAGTATTGAGAAATTAAGGTCATTGGATAATGAAATTTTAAAAGAAAACTGTCTTAACCTTGAACGTTCATTAAAACATAATGACAATTCTAATATTGATGGATTAGATTTATTTACAGAACTAAAAATTTTAAGAGAAATTATACAAGTGGAAAATAATACACCAATTGACATACTTAATTATATAATAAGGTTTGATTCTTTTCCAAATGCATATATCGCTAATAGAATAATGTTAACGATTCTCATAACTGTTGATTCGGTAGAAAGAAGTTTTTCAAAATTAAAATTAATAAAATCTTATCTTAGATCGACAATGTCTTATTAAGTGGACTAGATTTATTATCGATTAAAAAAGAATTTTTAAATGAAATCGATTATTATAATTTAATAAATGATTTTGCATCCAAAAAATCACAAAAAATAAACTTTAAATAAAAATATAATAATTTTAACAAAGTTTTATTTTATTATTTTTAAAAGGCCTTACTTTAGAGTTCGCTTTAAGCCTCCAAAAGTAGTGGGCCGGCCCTGGGGATGATAATGGTAGTACCCATCCTCATACCCACAGTTTTAAAAAAAAATATCCGTTTCTAGTCCCATATTTATGTGTGTCGCAACTTTAATGCCTGTACCATTACCTGTTGGGTACCCATTACCCGCACTTTAATTAACTGTGAAAATGAAAAAGTATTGATTAATAATACAATTATAACTCAATTGAAAAACCATTTAAAAATCATCTAAACTAAATCATAAAATATTATAAACAAAACTATTTAACTAATTTTTATCCAAAAAATATTTAACTAAATTAGAATACATCATAATTAGATTATCAAATACAATAAATAATATTATGTTTGAACACTGAGTAAATGCTATAATAAACTTCCGAAACAACTAATTCACAAACCTGTAGGTTTTGAGTTGACAATCTCCAAAATCTGCTAAAATATTGATAAATTACATTAACTGGCTGTAATTGAAAATTCAAAATTAATAACACAAATATTTGATTGCTATAATCCTTCATCAGAATCAAGAGTCTCCAAGAGAAATTTTATCTTTCAAGTGTTACACTTGTTTTGGTAATAAAATTGAATAAATTCTTTAGAAATTAGAGGATGTACTCATTATATAAAAGATGGAATATGCATTCATAATCACATGAACATGCACATATGTCATCTATCTTTGATTATACAAATTTCTAACAACTCTTAGCTTTTTTTATTTAAATCTTTCTAAGGGAAAAAGAAATTTGTAACTTGCAAAATCTTTCTAAGAACTCTCGGTACTTGTTATTTTTAAATATAATATTATAAATATATATACATGTGTGTTCATGTATGGGGTGAGGTAGGTATTAAATTATCCATACCTGCACTCATACCCGTTAAGTTCTGCCGGTAATATCCATACTCATATATCGATCCGTTACACTGATGATTACACTACCAATGATAGATAAATTTTGCGAGTACCCATGGGTCCATTACTCATTGCCATCCTTGCAACCATCATAACCAACACAAGAACCCACCATCCTAGACCTCACCAACCAATAGAACCACCACCAATCATGCTCACCCTTCACCATTGACCTAGTCGACACCCGAGGAACCCCCATCAAGCCACCCTCACGCAACCCAAAACCACCACGTCACAAGCCAACAACCACCAGGCTTCACAGTACGTAGTCGCGACTTCCAACCTGCACGCCTCTAGTCGCATCATCCCCGAAATTTCTTGCAAAACTGAATTGAAAGAGGAAGAAAGACTAAATAGAAACGTGAATAGGGAATTAGGGCTTTGAGAAAAAAATAAATGTTATAATAAAATATAAAATAAGAAATTATTTAATTAATTATAAATAACTATAATTATAACTACTAAAATAAATATAAATAATATTCATAAATACCACGTGTCATTAAAATATGTAATAATCATGACTTAGTTATTAGCTTGATCAATTTTGTTTGTATATATATGATTTCTTGTTGTACGATGTGTGTGTGTGTCTGTGTGTATATATATAAATTCTGCCATGGATGGTTTGAATTTTGGATGATTTTAGTTAGCTTCAATGGGTGTATCTTTAAATTTTAATTAGAAAGTGAGTCTGGATGCTTCTCTGTGTGTATATCTATGAAATATTACAGGTGAAGTGTAACTCAAACAAACCAATTTGTAAATTAAAAAAAATACCATTTGTTCCTGCCAAGATCCGTTTTGTCCGAATCTCCATAGAACGTGAAACCAAGGGGGTTATTTTATGATTTGGGCTTGACAGAATTCAGTGATTCCGGTCCTACGTATCCCAGTGGGAATCAAAGCCAAACGTAGTTCTAGGTTCATCCCTTGGCGGGGCGGTGATCTCGATCCCTTAATTTTGTATCGGACGAGTACTAGGGAGCAAGGACTGTTTGGTAGTCTCTTGGTCGACGCTAGTTCCTCTAACACGCTTAAGGGAGAGTCACCGGTGTTCAGTGAAAAGTGTCTTCTTCTTATGAGGGGTACTGCCCCTTTTATAATTTCTGGACTGGGCCAGGTACTTGGGCTCGGTGGCCGGGTTAATAACATTGGCCAAGTACACAAGCCCCCAAGCTCGAGCTTAAACAAGCGAAAGAGCTGACAAGTATTAAACCGAGCTGATACTTCGGCCATGTGGACTTTCTTCCTTCCTTATTTCAAGCTGTTACTTCAACCGAACCTGCCTTCCTTTTTGTATTTTAAGGCTTTGAACTCGGCCTCATTTTTACTTTCGGCATTGTGCTCGGTTCCTTTAATAATTTCAATGGCTCGAACTCGGCCTTTAGGCTCAGACTTGGCCTTAAGAATTTGACTGGCTCGAACTCGGCCACCAGGCTCAAACTTGGCCTTAAGAATTTGGTAGCTCGAACTCGGCCACCAAAATAAGATGGCTGCCGAGTAAATACTTCGGCAAGATAAGAGAAAATAAAGCAATATTCGCAATAAATTCTTTTATTGGATGGAGTCCGCGGTGTGCCTCGTTAAAACCTCCCCGGTCAAAACCCTTTTTGGGACAAAATACCGAGGTAGGAAAAAGAGTACAAACACCGACTATATACATCAAGCTGCAGACTTAGTGCGGTGATCGGGTGTGATCCAAGCGTGGCTGATATGTCCTCGGCCCTGGAGGACTTTGGGCTAGGGCCCATAGTCGGGGGTAAGCTCGGTCAACCCGAGGTATAGGCAAGTCCTCGGGATTACATTCTCGCCCAGTACACAACAAGCCCCCCCGAGCTCCGAGCTTGAATAAGCGAAGGAGCTGATAAGTGTGAAACCGAGCTTATTCTTCGGCCACACAAACTTTGTTCTTTCTTGATATACGTATTTGATTTGATTTCAATAATTTCGCGGCTTAAACTTGGCCTTAATAACTCGATAGCTCGAACTCGGCCATCAGGCTCAAACTTGGCCTTTAGAGATTTGGCTCGAACTCGGCCATTGGCTCGTACTCGGCCACCAGGCTCAAACTTGGCCTTTAGAGTGTAATTGGCTCGGACTCGGCCATTAGGCTCAAACTTGGCCTTTAGAACTCGGCCATTGGCTCGTACTCGGCTACCAGGCTCAAACTTGGCCTTTAGAGATTTGGCTCGAACTCGGCCATTAGGCTCAAACTTGGCCTTTAGAATGTAATTCGCTCGGACTCGGCCATTAGGCTCAAACTTGGCCTTTAGAGTGTAATTGGCTCGGACTCAGCCATTAGGCTCAAACTTGGCCTTTAGAATGAAATTGGCTCGGACTCGGCCACCAGGCTCAAACTTGGCCTTCAGAAGATAACCGGCTCGGACTCGGCCGTTGGCTCGTACTCGACCACCAGGCTCAAACTTGGCCTTCAGAAGATAACCGGCTCGAACTCGACCGTTAGGCTCAAACTTGGCCTTTAGAATGAAATTGGCTCGTACTCGGCCACCAGGCTCAAACTTGGCCTTCAGAAGATAACCGGCTCGGACTCGGCCGTTGGCTCGTACTCGGCCACCAGGCTCAAACTTGGCCTTCAAAAGATAACCGGCTCGAACTCGGCCGTTAGGCTCAAACTTGGCCTTTAGAATGAAATTGGCTCGGACTCGGCCACCAGGGTGAATCTTGGCCTTTAGAAGATAACCGGCGCGGACTCGGCGGTTGGCTCGTACTAGGCCACAAGGCTCAAACTTGGCCTTTAGAAGATAACCGGCTCGAACTCGGCCGTTGGCTCGGACTCGGCCACCAGGCTCAAACTTGGCCTTTAGAAGATAACCGGCTCGAACTCGGCCGTTGGCTCGTACTCGGCCACCAGGCTCAAACTTGGCCTTTAGAATGAAATTGGCTCGGACTCGGCCACCAGGCTCAAACTTGGCCTTCAGAAGATAACCGGCTCGGACTCGGCTGTTGGCTCGTACTCGGCCACCAGGCTCAAACTTGGCCTTCAGAAGATAACCGGCTCGAACTCGGCTGTTAGGCTCAAACTTGGCCTTTAGAATGAAATTGGCTCGGACTCGGCCACCAGGCTCAAACTTGGCCTTTAGAAGATAACCGGCTCGGACTCGACCGTTGGCTCGTACTCGGCCACCAGGCTCAAACTTGGCCTTTAGAAGATAACCGGCTCGAACTCGGCCGTTGGCTCGGACTCGGCCACCAGGCTCAAACTTGGCCTTTAGAAGATAACCGGCTCGAACTCGGCCGTTGGCTCGTACTCGGCCACCAGGCTCAAACTTGGCCTTCAGAATGAAATTGGCTCGGACTCGGCCACCAGGCTCAAACTTGGCCTTTAGAAGATAACCGACTCGGACTCGGCCGTTGGCTCGTACTCGGCCACCAGGCTCAAACTTGGCCTTTAGAAGATAACCGGCTCGAACTCGGCCAATGGCTCGGACTCGGCCACCAGGCTCAAACTTGGCCTTTAGAAGATAACCGGCTCGGACTCGGCCGTTGGCTCGTACTCGGCCACCAGGCTCAAACTTGGCCTTTAGAAGATAACCGGCTCGAACTCGGCCGTTGGCTCGGACTCGGCCACCAGGCTCAAACTTGGCCTTTAGAAGATAACCGGCTCGAACTCGGCCGTTGGCTCGTACTCGACCACCAGGCTCAAACTTGGCCTTTAGAGATTTGGCTCGAACTCGGCCATTAGGCTCAAACTTGGCCTTTAATAACTTCTGGCACTCCGATCAAAAAGTAATCTGCGGGCGAGCTTCTTCCTGTAAAATTCTGCAAAAAGATCCTTATCGCTGATATAAGCAAGAAGTTTGACTACCTTCTCAAGGGTTTCTTCAATTGCTTCATCACTCCATTTCTCGCTTCCACCCTTTTTAAGGACATTATCACAGAACATAGCTAATAGTTCTGCACTGGAACTGGCAGCAACAATTTTATTGCAGAATACCTCAAATGCTTCCTTTAATGACTTGTGGAACAGTGTGTGATTCATAAAGCAATCATTAACATATGCCATGTTTTGACCGATTAACAAATGCATCTCATGCCTCCAAGTAATACGTAGGTCGAGAGAAACATAATAGATTTGGTTTACTGAAACCATTAAGTTAGCAAAACAACATACGTGATAGACTATTATAACCAGTTAATAAACAGAGCAATATCACCTGGGAATTTTGTCAAACACTTTGTGTGCATCATAAGGGCCATTACTGCATAACAGATTTCATCTCAGGAAACAAATACCACAAGCTTCTTTATCACGACCCTTCAACCTCAGGTCAGGGTCACACCTAAATCCTTCTTCTTTGTTGCTCGGACCAGACACCACCAGGAAAAATTACCCTTGCTTAGTTTACAAGTTATAGCTTGATCACAAAACTCCATGACCCTGATATCAACATCATCATCGATGAAAACTACCAAATTCCACCCGCATGCTCCCTAGCCTCCACAATGTGGATAACTGAATAACCCAAATTTATCCCAGAACCGCTTAACATGGGAAAACTGCACATGTGTCTCCATAATAATAATGATGGAAGGTCTCTGTTGTTTAATATACTCTCTGAGATGCCTTTTAGCCAAGTCACTGGCCGCACCCCTGATATTTCACGACAAAATAGTAAAGTCTTTAAACATCATCATAAATAAACGAGATGAGAGAGGACACGAGGAACCTGGCTTATTTACTGTTTTGTTCATGGATCTCCTGGAAAATTGATTTTGAAGAATCATTTTCCAGCTCCTCATCATCAAGTCTACTTCTTTTTCTCTCTCCTTGGGTCGTATTGCTACATCCCACGTGCCTGGAGTGTTGCATGGGATTTTGAATTATAGTTGTTACTGCTGGCGAGATATTTGTCATTAAAGGATCAAATCGCCCTTTATTGCTAATAATGGCCTTATCTGCATTGAAAGGCACATTATTCGGGATCCCGTGATCATCGTTGACAGTTGAACGTCATCCTTAATTTTCGACCCCATAATCCCTGCTATCTCGGACCCCTTCGATTGGCTTCCGAACCCACCTGCTACCTCCGGCACCACCCATCCGCCTGGTGGTATCTGCCCTGAGCTCAGCTCTCCATTCTCTCCTCCCACCAACCTGGCCAGCCGTGAATAGAGCTTCACTTAACTGATCAGTGTGCCCCAATCGCCCACAGTAAAAGCAGAAAATATCCAGTCTTTCATATCGAAATTTCACCACTCTCCATTCTCCCCCCGGCTTCCTCACTTTCCGTTCCTTCTTCAAAGGTTGGCTTACATCAATGTGAACACGAAGTCTCATGTATGCCCGCCAGATACCAGTTTCATTGTTCTTGTCATACTCCTGGAACTCGCCTATGAAATTTCCCAGGTGTCTTCCTATAATCGGAGTCATGAATCCTCTTTGGGAGGTCATCGATTTGAACCCGAGAAAGAGACATGAGTTAGAGCAATCTGGTTGAGAACATCACCCGCCGCTACCCTAATCGGGTCTATATCGTGAGAAACCGCCCCCGCAAGACATAGCCCTACATTCCCCAGTGCCTCTGAATCCCATCCTTCTCCTCCTCCTCTAGGTTGAGAGGCGATTCCTTCCTCATCATCATCGGTCAGTGAAAGAGTATCTAGCCGCACATCCACCATTATTGTGCAAGAAAGGAAACCTCAGACTTCAAACTTCTCACAAAGAGAGATAACACAAAACCATCTCACCATGGTTTGTGGTATGGGAAAGTTTTTCTTCGTTTCCCACAGACGGCGCCAAATGTTCCTGCCAAGATCCGTTTTGTCCGAATCTCCATAGAACGTGAAACCAAGGGGGTTATTTTATGATTTGGGCTTGACAGAATTCAGTGATTCCGGTCCTACGTATCCCAGTGGGAATCAAAGCCAGACGTAGTTCTAGGTTCATCCCTTAGCGGGGCGGTGATCTCGATCCCTTAATTTTGTATCGGACGAGTACTAGGGAGCAAGGACTGTTTGGTAGTCTCTTGGTCGACGCTAGTTCCTCTAACACGCTTAAGGGAGAGTCACCGGTGTTCAGTGAAAAGTGTCTTCTTCTTATGAGGGGTACTGCCCCTTTTATAATTTCTGGACTGGGCCGGGTACTTGGGCTCGGTGGCCGGGTTAATAACCTTGGCCAGTACACCATTGTAACAGTGATTCTCTATAAAACTGCTGTTAAAAGTTTACTTATAACAGCGGTTCTAAGGACAAACGATGTTATAATTCAACTTTTAACTGTGGTTTTATAGAGAACCGCTGTTACAAGTCAACTTGCAGCATTACCTAATCAGAAATCTCGCTACTTTTAAAGGCGTTTTATAAACGAACCGATGTTACTAGTTAACTTGTAACAGCGGTTGTAAAACCAACGTGACAAGTTAAACTTATAACGTCGGTTGAATTAACATCGACTCAAAATTTTAATCGCTGTTAGAAATGCTTCATGCACTACTGGTGACAGTGTTGATGTGACATTAATCCGTTAGCCAAATTAGTAGTTAACAGATTAGAACTAATGACAAGGACCAATTCCAATATTTTTAAATTTGCAAGGACCAAAACCTAATAAAACAAAGTATAGGGACCAAAATCAAAACTCGCCTACTTTATTGGGACTAATTAGAAGTCCATTAAACTAATTAATTATTTAGTGAGGACTTGGTTCAAACTTACCATTTTTGTTGCACTCTAAAATATTCTTTAAAAGAATATGCCATAATAATCACTTAACATGTCAATTCTCTCGTTCACTCCTCGCCAAATTAAATCGGTCAAACATGATCACAATTGTGATACATAATGAATTCAACCACAACTAGAACTCGATAGGCAGGTGCAGAGCATTGTTTCTTATAAATGAAATTTGTGTCATTTCCAAATAGTTTATAGCTTGAAGATTAGAAGAAGTGAGGAACAATATGAGCATGTTATGCCTTATAATGTACATTGAACACCGTGCTTATTATGTTTGAGATTAAGCCTATAGAACGTTGGAGATTGGCAGGATCTCAACTTAGTACCGCGAGATGATGATGAAGTGGTACTGAGGAGGAGGTCTAGGAAGAGGAATCAAAGATCCTTGTGAGATTGGCAAGTATGGGCCATGGAATAATGGGGTTTCATTAAGCAGTGATTTTATGAATTTCATACTTTGGAATATTATAGGTTTAGGAAATTTGGGTAAGGTCTCTGCCCTCCATAATCTGGTCCTTTCTAGGAGTCTATCTCTTGTGGGGTTGGTAGAAACCAAGCATTCGACTCTAAACTTGTAAAATATTAGAAGATGGTGGGTAGTGATACTTTTGATTGGGCTGATGTGCCTGCTATTGAGGGTAGTGGTGGATGGTTGATATTATGGGATACTTCTTAAATCTGTAAATTAGATATTGTTAAAGGGGAACGATGGATCTGCATATTTGGAAAACTAATAGACAAAGACTTATTGGCCGCAATTGTCATTGTGTATGGGCCTAACGATAGGATGGGCAGGAAAGTAGTGTAGGAAGAACTAATAGGACTGAGGCAGAAATTCTCAGTTCCCTTGATGTTTACAAGTGATTTCAATAAAATTTAGAGATGGGGGAAAGGAAGGGTAATTAATTTTTAATTTTTTTTAACCAAAAGGGTAATAATTTATTAACTGCCAGTATGAGGGATTTCCAGTCTGCTGAAAGACTCTTGTTGCGTAATTTTTCCTAATACAGCTCTGTAGGGCGGTCTTCTTCTTTTATATTTTCAGTTCTAATTGGAGTACTTCATTTCAATTGAACATGGGCTCACTCACTTTTATGCATCAGATATCAAATTTCAATTCCAATTAAAATTGGTTTCTATTTCCCCTATAAGTTCATCCACTCATAATGAATATGTCGGAATTCATATCTGTACAAATAGACAGGTAACAAATTTTATTAAAGACTTCCAACATAGGAATAAGTGATTAACAACATAGTTTTTTTTTTTTTAATAAAGCAACGAGGAATGCAAAAGCATCACAATAAAGAAAGACATCCCAACTAAGTTGGCACCTCAATCTCCATCTATCATCTGTAGCATACCTCAATATTATTACCAAAAAATAAAAATAAAGAATACAAAAAGCATGAGAGGACATTATATAACACCATGTTTTTCACTGTTTCAAATAAAAGAAATATGCTTATATGATTACTTAAGTTTTATAAAATTATTTTAAATAAATGGAGTTTACCACTCAATTCTACTTGAATGTAGAAAGCTACGATTAAAATTTAGGTTTGAAAGTCAGGCGAAACCCGACCCGCGAATTCCATTGACAGTATAATTATACTGCTCAAAAAACCTAATTTTAATTCGTGAACGAAAAACTTAAGATTTTTATTTTATTTCCTACGATAGTGTATTTTTAGAATTATTTCATAAAAGTGAAATAATATACGTTTTACGGACACTATACTCAATCGGGCGAACGACGGAGCTGATTACGGGAGTTTCGGGACTCGATAAGTGGATAAACCCTATATTCTCTTAGGGATAAGTCATCCATGTGAGAGGTTTAATGTGGCTTAGGGTTATGTTAGCAATTTTTATAATTGCATTTTGACCCCTAAACTTTCTATTAATTACATTTTGGTCCCTAAACTAATTTTCATGATACACTAAGTGAAATGGGCCAAATTCTTGTCATCCAAACCCATTAAGGGATGCAGCCTAGAGCTCAAATGTCATGATCAAAGATTAATTTTCATGAAGCCATTTTAATTACCTAAGTTTCCTATGTCATGATTTTATGCCTTAAGTTATTTTCATGTTACAAAATCAATTGAACTTGGGCTTTCTTGGCCCAAAATTTCGCAAGGCCCATGACTTGCTCATAAACTTGATGAGTCAAGTGGCTTCATGATTATTCTCACACTTTCACACATATTCTCACACTTTCTCAAAAGGTCTCAAGTGTTCTACCTTGTTCTTATTTTTCTCTCACACAAAGAAGCCAAGTTTGTGAAGGAGGTTGAAGATTGCTTGATCATTTTTCAATTCCAATAGGTGATTCTTCATCCTCGTCATCTTTAAGCTATTGTTTCTTCAAATCATGTCATGATTCAAAGCTTTATTTTTCATGTTCATCTTAGTTGTTCTTAACTTTGATAAATCATAGAAAATCATAGAAAAATCCTTTGAGTTTGAAACCAATTTCTATGTTCTTGTCATCATGTATATGTTCTAAATCCAAGTGTATGTTGAAATCAAAAATTTCCTTCCCTTTTTACTCATCAAGGCCAAACCTATAGAGGTGAAGTTGGAGGAGATTTTGTTCATGTCTTTTGTAAATAATCATGTATATTAGCTTGTTAGTATATATGTGTAGGGAATCCAAGTTGTTTTGTCAAACAAAAATCCCTAGCCCTATGAAAATGTCATGGCCGAAACTAGGTGTGTGTGAGTTAGGAAGTTTTGATTTCCAAACTTAGTTGTTTAGCCACTAATCCATGATCTTGGTTAATTAAGGATCATTAATCCATGACTTAATCATGATTAGGAATTTTTAGTCACCAAGACCCTCGAGGCCGTGACCATGTAGGAAGGATTTTGATGGTTTTAATTGTTTGATTAGTAATGGTTTGATTGTATTGGTGAAGGTTGAATTTATTCCATTGTGTACGTGAGAACCGAGCATTCGACGAAGAAATTTATTCCACCGAGAATTCTACGAGAGGTAAGAGGGGATTACCTGAGGGATATATTTGATGGTTATATGCTATCCTGTGTTTGTCTGTAATTGTTTGTCTGTTAGTATTTATTTAAGTTGTTTAAGTTATTGTATCTGTTTTGGTTTAATTGTGTTTAATTGTTTATCTGCAATTATATTAAGCTGTTGTGATCCATGATCTGCCTGGGAATATCTCTGTGATATTATTGTTGGTTGTTGTTGGAGAAACTTGACAGTGGTCAGTGCCCAATTAAATTAATTGGATAAAAGGTTTAAGAAGCTTCATAAATTATATTCAATGTTTTAACGGTAAAATATTGGTATATAATATTAATGGAAATTTTTATTTGGGAAAAATAAGGAATTTTGGAAAATATCATTATTTTAATGATTTATTACTGTAAAAGTGAATCATGAGTCACAATGAGAGTGAAACCGTGAAATTATTTTTGTACTATTAGTTTTTACGTAAGAAATTCCGTAATATTATAAAAAGTTGTTTTTATGAAATTAATTGTTGAAAATAAGTTAATTATGATTTATAAAATTATTTAAGTGGAAAAACCTAAGTTTTGGCTTAAAAGGCTTTAAAAGTGATAATTGAGGGCAAATTAGGAAAAGTGTCGACGACAAGTATTTTGAAACGGCAGTACGTATTTTAAGTAAGTTTAAAACCTCAAGTGACTCACCTTTGTGAAAACTAAGTTTTATTATTTAAAGATTTTATTGAAGAATTTCCTATTTGAAAATATTTTTCGAAAACAAAATTAATTCCACTGTGTTGAAAGTGGTGTTGAACTTAGTAACCGAGACGTCGGGGTACTAAGGTTCTTTGTTGTTAAGGACTTGGGATCCTTTGGACTGTGAGGTCCTGTAGACTTGGTGTCTACTGTATACGTGGTGTATACCGTGTTTAAACATTTAAGATGTTTTCTATTTCCACGAACCTATGACTGGTGCATCGGTCGAGAGGTGTCGTGATTGAACACTCGGACTGCGAGGTCCTGTATTGTAATGAAAGTTTTAAAGATGTTAAAACTATGTGAGTCGTATGCCATTTTGAGCTTCAGCAAAGAAAGATTGAACACAAAGAAAATTGTTATGAGCAAAGTGTTTTGCAAGCATTTGGCAGACGTGCCCACGGTTCTATGTGTGATTACCTTGCGGCATCAGGCATTTCATGCTACGATTTTCTTCACTGTGCCCAGTTTGGACAATGAAACCCCATTTACGGTTTTATCACTGATGCCCTGGATGTGGACAGTGTGCAATGGATTATGGCTGCGTGCCTTTATGCCATGGGATGGCAATTGAGCCTGATCAATGATGAGTGTGATTCCACATCATCTTTGTCTATCATTTTGCATGCATTTTCATGTAGTTTAGGCATTTTTAATTAGATTTTAGGTTAATTTTCCTTTGGAACGGGTAAGGCGGTTTTCGTGTGTTGTTTTGCAGATATCAAGGGTAAATTGCTCAAGATCAACCATGATGAAGTTTGGATGAAGATGGAGCTTTAAAACTGAAGAAAATGAGCCAAACAGAGCCCATCACGGCCTAGCCGTGATGCCCATCACGGCCATGATCGAGCAAAACTGAAAAAGAACAAAGGTCAAGTCGAGTCGTCACGGCCAGCCGTGATAGCCATCACGGCCGTGACCCAAAACCAACACAAGTCGGAAGCTCGTCGGGCCAGGCCATGATGGCCATCACGGCCGTGATGACCATCACGCCAGGCCGTGATGAGCATCACGCCATGACAGACCAACCAGTGAAGAATTTTCAAGGCAGAATCCGTCACGGCTAGGCCGTGATAGCCATCACGGCCGTGACGCATATTACTTGGCTCCAAGTAACAGAATTGGATCTAATTTGAGTTGGATTAGGACTCTAACCGCTCAATTCTATAAATAAGGGACCCGAGCAGAGGCGAGAAATCATCGGACCTTTGGGGCTACTACTCTAGGCATAGATTTAGGATCTCTTCTTCTCTTCTCCTCTCTTCTCTTTTCTCGATTTTTATTATGTTGTCATCCCACTTGTCATCTCCATGGCAAGACTGGGAGTAGTAGTTAGTTTCTAGGGACTAGGGATCTGCCCAAGGTTTGTAAATGATGTTAATTTGATGTTGAAACCATTGTTGATTTCATAATTGCTTTAGATCTGATTTCTAGTGTGTTTATCACTCATAAATTTCGACAACCGTTTATTTACGTGACATAGACGTTCTAAGGAGGAACCTAACGGTGAACTTAGGATCTCTAGGGTGATTCACTCGTAAAGCCCGGCAGCCACTGGTTTGTGAGATGTGAATGATCCAAGGAGGAACCTAGCGGTGAACTAGGGTTATTTGCATGACCGAGACATTTCAAGGAGGAACCTAGCGGTGAACTTGGGTGTCGGACCTATAGAAGTCAGACTTGGGACTGAAATCACGAGAGTTAGAAGCCGTCCCTCGAGGAGCAACGAGTTGTCACGGAACGCAAAGGGTCCAATCTGGGATCGACTACCCACGGAGTAGGGGTCGGGTCAATTGGGCACGGCTTTGTAACCCGAGAGGGAGCTTAAGCTATCAGAGGATAAACTCGCCTTCAAGGCAATTTCGGTAATCAACAAAGGTAAATCAGATTAGCAACATAAACAACCTCAAAGGTAACCCAAATCCCTAGGAATCCATTTTAGATAAAAACCCCATAAACAATTGTTTTCTGTTTTAATTGTTCTCTGCTCATCTATCTTTCAATTCAAAAACCAATTTCAAAACCCCCTTTCTAAAAAGTCCAGAACTTAATCGATTCGAAATTCATTGTGATTCGGGAACACAGTCTCTGTGGGATCGATATCTTTTATTACTTGACGACGGTCCGGTACACTTGCCGGAATCGCACGTGCATCCGCACGACATCAAGTTTTTGGCGTCGTTGCCGGGGACTGTGCCTTTTCGAATCTCAATTCAAATTTTGAATTGATTTTTCTGGACCCTTTTCTTTTTATTTGATTTTTGTTTCTGAAATATTAAAAAAAAAAAAATTTCTTTTCCTTCTATTGTATCCATCTCTCTGTGTGTTATATGCAAAGATCTCTAAGTCTTGGGAGCCTTGGTGAAGTTGATCCGGAGATTGAGAGGACCTTCCATACACGTAGAAGACTACAAAGAGAGGGAGATAGGTTGAGTCCCGTTCCACTCATGGCGAATCAACCGGATACAAAACCTTTGAAGGACTACGCAGCCCCAAATGCGAGAGGCTTGCGAACTGGGATTGCAAGGCCAGAGATTGAGGCGGAAAACTATACCATACCGCCCATGTTAATCAACATGATTAGGCAACATCAGTTCGGAGGATTGCCTTCGGAGGACCCAACCGATCACATAGAGACATTTTTAGAGTTCACCGATGCAATCCGGATTCATGGAGCCTCGGTCGATGTTGTGCGTTTGAGATTGTTCCCCTCATCTCTCACTGGAAAGGCGAAGGCCTGGCTAAAGCAAATCCCCGCTAACACCTTGACTACTTGGGACCAACTGGAGCAGGCGTTCTTGGAGAAATTCTTCCCTCCATCCAAGACGGCCTACATAAGAACCCAGATCACCGGCTTCTTCCAGAAAGACGGAGAATCATTATCGGAAGCTTGGGATCGATACAAGGGACTGCTGGAGTCGTGCCCACATCACGGACTCGAGAGGTGGTTAATAGTGCACACCTTCTATAACGGATTAGACTACTCTTCGAAGGTGTCACTAGATTCTGCAGCCGGTGGAGCGTTTATGAATAGGCCTCTCACTGAGGCATTCAACATCATCGAGAATGTCGCCACCAACTACCACCAATGGGGATCCGAAAGAGGTAATAACCCGAACAAGATTTCGGGGGGTAAGTTTGAAGTAAGTAGCATTGATCTGATTATTTCTAAATTTGACTCACTAAATAAACGATTAGATAAGATTGAAAGAGCTAATGTGAGTGCATTAGGTGCTACTAACCTTGTTTGTGAGATTTCTGGAATGCAGCGACATGACATTATGGGATGCCCACCTGGATCCGGCGCCGGGTGAACAAGTGAACTCTTGTAACAACTACTATGATACGAACCCGAAGCTGCCCAACTATGCTCCCCCAAATCCCTACAACCAAAGAAGAAACAACCCTTACCTCTCCTACGGCAACTACAAAGCAACACGCTTAATCATGAGTTCCAAGAGGGTCAAGGTAATAAGAGAGCAAGACCGGGTACCCTCGGTACAAAGATCTAAACTCGAGACTTTATTTGAAAGTTTTGTTGAAACTCAGACAAAACAGAATGAGGAGTTTAGACAACAAGGAAGGGCAGTGAGTGAAGCAATAAAGGAGCTAGCATCTAAGGTAGACAACTTAGCAACTCATAACAAGATGCTAGAAACCCAGATTGCCCAACAAGCCAAAGACGTACTCGAGACCTAAGGGTACATTCCCGGGCAACCCGAAGCAAATCCCAATGAGCATTGCAATGTCATACACTTGAGGGATGATAAGCTTGGGGTGGGGGTGGCTGAAATGGACGTGGAACCGGAGGAGGACACGAGCGAAAAAGAAGAGCCAGAACCGAAATATGTCCCTCCACCACCGTACCAACCCCCGATACCTTTCCCACAGAGGTTGGTTAGGAAAAAGCAAGTAGATGTAGAGACTAAAATGCCTACTAAACTGAAAGACCCAGGTAGTTTCTCCATCGCTTGCTCGATTGAAAAGGTGGAAATAGACCTAGCCTTATGTGACTTAGGGGCTAGCACGAGCTTGATGTCCCTCACTATCATGGAAAGGTTGGGAAGCAAAGAGTTGAGACCATTCAAATTCCCCTTACAATTTGCGGATGGCTCAACTAGGACTCCTCTAGGCATACTAGAGAATGTTCCTGTAAAGGTAGGGAAAATTCTCATCCCTACCGACTTCCTGGTATTGGACATGAAAGGGAATTCTAAATTCCCCATCATTTTAGGAAGGCCATTCTTGGCAACCGCTGGAGCATTAATAGACGTAAGGAATGACAAACTCTCTCTAAATGTAGAGGAAGGTAGGGTAAATTTTCAGTTGATTAACTCTTGTAACAACCCTCCTTTTGAGAGCCATGTGTGCAGAATTGATGTAACGTCTCCAGCGGTAGAGAAAGAACTTAGCATGGAAGCAACCCCAAAGATATGCATGGTTGAAGATGCACCCAGTGGTGAAGTTGGAATTGCTGTCCATGCGGAAACAAAACTTCCGCCGGAAGAAAGGAAGGCTAGGAAGCTCCGAAAGAAAAGAGCAAAGCGGAAGCGTTACTGGCCGTATGAGCAGAAACGGCTATTTGAAGGAGCTCCATGGAAGAGAAGTGTGCCTGCACTTCTACGCCCAGCCGACCCCGGTTGATTGAAGGAAGTGTGGTCAAGCTTAAGACCATAAATAAGCGCTTCTTGGGAGGCAACCCAAGTTTTCTTTCCCTTTTTCCTTTTGTTTTTGAATTAACCTCTTGAATAATTTGAGAAGATCAAGAGGCAAAAAAATATCATTAATAGGTTTGTCTAGTGTTTTCAGGTTGAGAAAGAGAAGAAGAGCATAAAAAAAATAAAGTCAGAGGCCATCACGCCCTGGCCGTGACAGTGGTCACGGCCGTGATGAACTAAACAAAAGCACAGAAAGGATCACGTCCTAGCCGTGACAACCATCACGGGCGTGATGAGTAGGATGCCAAGATCAGAGAGCATCACGGCCTAGCCGTGATGTAGATCACGGCCGTGACAGGGCAACTCCTGAGGATCAGAAACGATCACGGCCTGCCCGTGATAAGCCTCACGGCCGTGATACAATTTCTACCCAAGTTTTGACTGGAATGTGAAGCCAACACCCGCTACCGACTCGGTAAGTTGTTCCATTTTTCTCCTCTCTCCGACTTGATTATTTACATTGGAGACAATGTAAGTAATCAAGCTTGGGGTAGGGGTATTTATTTTTGCATTTGCATTGTTGCATTCATATTGCATTCTCATAGGCATAGATTGGTATGATCACATTCTCTAGATTGCCCCTCACTTAGAACATGCATCCGATTGTGAGAACTTGGAGCCAAATGAATTGAGATAGTAAATTTTGAACCCAATTTTTCATTATTCTTGTGATATGGCTAAAAATGAAATTTCTTGAGATAGTCATTTGATAGTTGATAATTAGCATATGGTTCCTTAGACTTGTGTACCTCACTGATTTTTGAACTACTAAATGTAAGATTTTGAGCCAATAGGGGTATTCACTAAATCTACCCCATTTCTTGTGATAGAGTGATTTAATTCCTCATGGACTGTATTTTCTAGAACTTGACTTGAAACCATTTCAAAACTTAAAAATTTCTGAAAACATTTTTGGAAATGATTGAGGCACTAGGTATTTTTCCGGCCTCCCGAGCTTTGAATGATAAATGCTACCCCTTAGTTGCCCAATTTTGAGCCTAAAGAAAAAAAATACTTTTCTTGGCACCATGAATTACTTTGATACATAATGCTTGGTATGGCACCTTTTAAAGTATTACAAAAAAGGCAAAATGGTAGTTGGAAAAAGAATGGGATGAAAATATTTCTCTTGAGCTAAAAAGCTCCCCTTCTCCAAACAAATAAAAATGAAATAAACAGAAAAAAATTGGAGAAGGGGATGACAAAGAATGTGAGAAATGAAAAGAAAAAGAAAAAAAAAATAATAATAGAAGGAAAAAAGGTGGAAAAGTAAACCAAAGCCCAAAAAAGGGGTATTTTAGAAGGTGTCATGCTTTGCAATGTTTGATGATTTGTCTAGCCTTCTTGAAATTCCCTTTCCTTGATTTTCCCACCTTACAATAAATCCCATGGCCACATTACAACCAAAGGAAAAGACCTCTTGATTCTTAAGTGTTTTCTTAAATAAAGTAGAGATTTGGTTAATAGTCAAGCCTATGGTAAAATACTTTACTTGAGGAAATGGAGTGAATTGTCATAAACCCTAAAACACTTGAGTGAGGTGAGACGAGTGCCCAAATCAGTGAGAACATGAACTTGAAGAACCTAAGCTTCTAATTGGACTTGAACTTGATTATCTCTTGAGTGCTTATTAAAAACGCCTATTACTTGGATTAGCTTCTAGGGTTCTTGGTTCACTATCCATGCTTTGATTGATTTATCTTCTGGCGCGAGTACTTGCGTGAGGACAAGCAAAGTTTTAAGCTTAGGGTGATTTGATGAGTGTGATTCCACATCATCTTTGTCTATCATTTTGCATGCATTTTCATGTAGTTTAGGCATTTTTAATTAGATTTTAGGTTAATTTTCCTTTGGAACGGGTAAGGCGGTTTTCGTGTGTTGTTTTGCAGATATCAAGGGTAAATTGCTCAAGATCAACCATGATGAAGTTTGGATGAAGATGGAGCTTTAAAACTGAAGAAAATGAGCCAAACAGAGCCCATCACGGCCTAGCCGTGATGCCCATCACGGCCATGATCGAGCAAAACTGAAAAAGAACAAAGGCTGAAGTCAGAGTCTGTCACGGCCTAGCCGTGATAACCATCACGGCCGTGACCCAAAACCAACACAAGTCAGAAGCTGTCAGGGCCAGGCCATGATGGCCCTCACGGCCGTGATGACCATCACGGCCCGGCCGGGATGAGCCTCACGGCCATGACGGCTGCATCAACCGGTGAAGAATTTTCAAGGCAGAATCCGTCACGGCCAGGCCGTGATAGCCATCACGGCCGTGACGCCGTATTACTTGGCTCGTATAAAACAGTTGGATCTAATTTGAGTTGGATTAGGACTCTAACTGCTCAATTCTATAAATAAGGGACCAGGCAGAGGCAGAAATCATCAGACCTTTGGGGCTACTACTCTAGGCATAGATTTAGGATCTCTTCTTCTCTTCTCCTCTCTTCTCTTTTCTGATTTTTATTATGTTGTCATCCCAGCTTGTCATCTCCATGGCAAGACTGGAGTAGTAGTTAGTTTCTAGGGACTAGGGCTCTGCCCAAGGTTTGTAAATGATGTTAATTTGATGTTGAAACCATTGTTGATTTCATAATTGCTTTAGATCTGATTTCTAGTGTGTTTATCACTCATAAATTTCGGCAACCGTTTATTTACGTGACATAGACGTTCTAAGGAGGAACCTAACGGTGAACTTAGGATCTCTAGGGTGATTCACTCGTAAAGCCCGGCAGCCACTGGTTTGTGAGATGTGAATGATCCAAGGAGGAACCTAGCGGTGAACTAGGGTTATTTGCATGACCGAGACATTTCAAGGAGGAACCTAGCGGTGAACTTGGGTGTCGGACCTATAGAAGTCAGACTTGGGACTGAAATCACGAGAGTTAGAAGCCGTCCCTCGAGGAGCAACGAGTTGTCACGGAACGCAAAGGGTCCAATCTGGGATCGACTACCACGAGAGTAGGGGTCGGGTCAATTGGGCACGGCTTTTGTAACCCGAGAGGGAGCTTAAGCTATCAGAGGATAAACTCGCCTTCAAGGCAATTTCGGTAATCAACAAAGGTAAATCAGATTAGCAACATAAACAACCTCAAAGGTAACCCAAATCCCTAGGAATCCATTTTAGATAAAAACCCCATAAACAATTGTTTTCTGTTTTAATTGTTCTCTGCTCATCTATCTTTCAATTCAAAAACCAATTTCAAAACCCCCTTTCTAAAAAGTCCAGAACTTAATCGATTCGAAATTCATTGTGATTCGGGAACACAGTCTCTGTGGGATTGATATCTTTTATTACTTGACGACGGTCCGGTACACTTGCCGGAATCGCACGTGCATCCGCACGACATCAAGTTTTTGGCGCCGTTGCCGGGGACTGTGCCTTTTCGAATCTCAATTCAAATTTTGAATTGATTTTTCTGGACCCTTTTCTTTTTATTTGATTTTTGTTTCTGAAATATTAAAAAAAAAAAAAATTCTTTTCCTTCTATTGTATCCATCTCTCTGTGTGTTATATGCAAAGATCTCTAAGTCTTGGGAGCCTTGGTGAAGTTGATCCGGAGATTGAGAGGACCTTCCACAGACGTAGAAGACTACAAAGAGAGGGAGATAGGTTGAGTCCCGTTCCACTCATGGCGAATCAACCGGATACAAAACCTTTGAAGGACTACGCAGCCCCAAATGCGAGAGGCTTGCGAACTGGGATTGCAAGGCCAGAGATTGAGGCGGAAAACTATACCATACCGCCCATGTTAATCAACATGATTAGGCAACATCAGTTCGGAGGATTGCCTTCGGAGGACCCAACCGATCACATAGAGACATTTTTAGAGTTCACCGATGCAATCCGGATTCATGGAGCCTCGGTCGATGTTGTGCGTTTGAGATTGTTCCCCTCATCTCTCACTGGAAAGGCGAAGGCCTGGCTAAAGCAAATCCCCGCTAACACCTTGACTACTTGGGACCAACTGGAGCAGGCGTTCTTGGAGAAATTCTTCCCTCCATCCAAGACGGCCTACATAAGAACCCAGATCACCGGCTTCTTCCAGAAAGACGGAGAATCATTATCGGAAGCTTGGGATCGATACAAGGGACTGCTGGAGTCGTGCCCACATCACGGACTCGAGAGGTGGTTAATAGTGCACACCTTCTATAACGGATTAGACTACTCTTCGAAGGTGTCACTAGATTCTCGCAGCTTGGTGGAGCGTTTATGAATAGGCCCTCTCACTGAGGCATTCAACATCATCGAGAATGTCGCCACCAACTACCACCAATGGGGATCCGAAAGAGGTAATAACCCGAACAAGATTTCGGGGGGTAAGTTTGAAGTAAGTAGCATTGATCTGATTATTTCTAAATTTGACTCACTAAATAAACGATTAGATAAGATTGAAAGAGCTAATGTGAGTGCATTAGGTGCTACTAACCTTGTTTGTGAGATTTGTGGAATGCAGGGACATGACATGATGGGATGCCCACATGGATCCAGGCGCGCCGGGTGAACAAGTGAACTCTTGTAACAACTACTATGATACGAACCCGAAGCTGCCCAACTATGCTCCCCCAAATCCCTACAACCAAAGAAGAAACAACCCTTACCTCTCCTACGGCAACTACAAAGCAACACGCTTAATCATGAGTTCCAAGAGGGTCAAGGTAATAAGAGAGCAAGACAGGGTACCCTCGGGTACAAAGATCTAAACTCGAGACTTTATTTGAAAGTTTTGTTGAAACTCGAGACAAAACAGAATGAGGAGTTTAGACAACAAGGAAGGGCAAAGTGAGTGAAGCAATAAAGGAGCTAGCATCTAAGGTAGACAACTTAGCAACTCATAACAAGATGCTAGAAACCCAGATTGCCCAACAAGCCAAAGCACGTACTCGAGACCTAAGGGTACATTCCCGGGGCAACCCGAAGCAAATCCCAATGAGCATTGCAATGTCATACACTTGAGGGATGAAAAGCTTGGGGAGGGGGTGGCTGAAATGGACGTGGAACCGGAGGAGGACACGAGCGAAAAAGAAGAGCCGAACCGAAATATGTCCCTCCACCACCGTACCAACCCCGATACCTTTCCCACAGAGGTTGGTTAGGAAAAAGCAAGTAGATGTAGAGACTAAAATGCCTACTAAACTGAAAGACCCAGGTAGTTTCTCCATCGCTTGTTCGATTGAAAAGGTGGAAATAGACCCGACCTTATGTGACTTAGGGGCTAGCACGAGCTTGATGTCCCTCACTATCATGGAAAGGTTGGGAAGCAAAGAGTTGAGACCATTCAAATTCCCCTTACAATTTGCGGATGGCTCAACTAGGACTCCTCTAGGCATACTAGAGAATGTTCCTGTAAAGGTAGGGAAAATTCTCATCCCTACCGACTTCCTGGTATTGGACATGAAAGGGAATTCTAAATTCCCCATCATTTTAGGAAGGCCATTCTTGGCAACCGCTGGAGCATTAATAGACGTAAGGAATGACAAACTCTCTCTAAATGTAGAGGAAGGTAGGGTAAATTTTCAGTTGATTAACTCTTGTAACAACCCTCCTTTTGAGAGCCATGTGTGCAGAATTGATGTAACGTCTCACGGTAGAGAGAAAGAACTTAGCATGGAAGCAACCCCAAAGATATGCATGGTTGAAGATGCACCCAGTGGTGAAGTTGGAATTGCTGTCCATGCGGAAACAAAACTTCCGCCGGAAGAAAGGAAGGCTAGGAAGCTCCGAGAGAAAAGAGCAAAGCGGAAGCAGCATCGCCGTATGATGAGCATAAACGGCTATTTGAAGGAGCTCCATGGAAGAGAAGTGTGCCTGCACTTCTACGCCCAGCCGACCCCGGTTGATTGAAGGAAGTGTGGTCAAGCTTAAGACCATAAATAAGCGCTTCTTGGGAGGCAACCCAAGTTTTCTTTCCCTTTTTCCTTTTGTTTTTGAATTAACCTCTTGAATAATTTGAGAAGATCAAGAGGCAAAAATATCATTAATAGGTTTGTCTAGTGTTTTCAGGTTGAGAAAGAGAAGAAGAGCATAAAAAAATAAAGTCAGAGGCCATCACGCCCTGGCCGTGACAGTGGTCATGGCCGTGATGAACTAAACAAGAGCACAGAAAGGATCACGTCCTAGCCGTGACAACCATCACGGGTGTGATGAGTAGGATGCCAAAGCCAGAGAGCATCACGGCCCAGCCGTGATGTAGATCACGGCCGTGACAGGGCAACTCCCGAGGATCGAAACGATCCACGGCCTGCCCGTGATAAGCCTCACGGCCGTGATACAATTTCTACCCAAGTTTTGACTGGAATGTGAAGCCAACACCCGCTACCGACTCGGTAAGTTGTTCCATTTTTCTCCTCTCTCCGACTTGATTATTTACATTGGAGACAATGTAAGTAATCAAGCTTGGGGTAGGGGTATTTATTTTTGCATTTGCATTGTTGCATTCATATTGCATTCTCATAGGCATAGATTGGTATGATCACATTCTCTAGATTGCCCCTCACTTAGAACATGCATCCGATTGTGAGAACTTGGAGCCAAATGAATTGAGATAGTAAATTTTGAACCCAATTTTTCATTATTCTTGTGATATGGCTAAAAATGAAATTTCTTGAGATAGTCATTTGATAGTTGATAATTAGCATATGGTTCCTTAGACTTGTGTACCTCACTGATTTTTGAACTACTAAATGTAAGATTTTGAGCCAATAGGGGTATTCACTAAATCTACCCCATTTCTTGTGATAGAGTGATTTAATTCCTCATGGACTGTATTTTCTAGAACTTGACTTGAAACCATTTCAAAACTTAAAAATTTCTGAAAACATTTTTGGAAATGATTGAGGCACTAGGTATTTTTCCGGCCTCCCGAGCTTTGAATGATAAATGCTACCCCTTAGTTGCCCAATTTTGAGCCTAAAGAAAAAAAATACTTTTCTTGGCACCATGAATTACTTTGATACATAATGCTTGGTATGGCACCTTTTAAAGTATTACAAAAAAGGCAAAATGGTAGTTGGAAAAAGAATGGGATGAAAATATTTCTCTTGAGCTAAAAAGCTCCCCTTCTCCAAACAAATAAAAATGAAATAAACAGAAAAAAATTGGAGAAGGGGATGACAAAGAATGTGAGAAATGAAAAGAAAAAGAAAAAAAAAATAATAATAGAAGGAAAAAAGGTGGAAAAGTAAACCAAAGCCCAAAAAAGGGGTATTTTAGAAGGTGTCATGCTTTGCAATGTTTGATGATTTGTCTAGCCTTCTTGAAATTCCCTTTCCTTGATTTTCCCACCTTACAATAAATCCCATGGCCACATTACAACCAAAGGAAAAGACCTCTTGATTCTTAAGTGTTTTCTTAAATAAAGTAGAGATTTGGTTAATAGTCAAGCCTATGGTAAAATACTTTACTTGAGGAAATGGAGTGAATTGTCATAAACCCTAAAACACTTGAGTGAGGTGAGACGAGTGCCCAAATCAGTGAGAACATGAACTTGAAGAACCTAAGCTTCTAATTGGACTTGAACTTGATTATCTCTTGAGTGCTTATTAAAAACGCCTATTACTTGGATTAGCTTCTAGGGTTCTTGGTTCACTATCCATGCTTTGATTGATTTATCTTATGGCTCGAGTAATTGCTTGAGGACAAGCAAAGTTTTAAGCTTAGGGTGATTTGATGAGTGTGATTCCACATCATCTTTGTCTATCATTTTGCATGCATTTTCATGTAGTTTAGGCATTTTTAATTAGATTTTAGGTTAATTTTCCTTTGGAACGGGTAAGGCGGTTTTCGTGTGTTGTTTTGCAGATATCAAGGGTAAATTGCTCAAGATCAACCATGATGAAGTTTGGATGAAGATGGAGCTTTAAAACTGAAGAAAATGAGCCAAACAGAGCCCATCACGGCCTAGCCGTGATGCCCATCACGGCCATGATCGAGCAAAACCGAAAAAGAACAAAGGTGAAGTCGAGTGCGTCACGGCCTAGCCGTGATAGCCATCACGGCCGTGACCCAAAACCAACACAAGTCAGAAGCTGTCAGGGCCAGGCCATGATGGCCATCACGGCCGTGATGACCATCACGGCCAGGCCGTGATGAGCATCACGGCCATGACAGACCAACCAGTGAAGAATTTTCAAGGCAGAATCCGTCACGGCCAGGCCGTGATAGCCATCACGGCCGTGACGCGTATTACTTGGCTCAGAAGTAACAGAATTGGATCTAATTTGAGTTGGATTAGGACTCTAACTGCTCAATTCTATAAATAAGGGACCAGGCAGAGGCAGAAATCATCAGACCTTTGGGGCTACTACTCTAGGCATAGATTTAGGATCTCTTCTTCTCTTCTCCTCTCTTCTCTTTTCTGATTTTTATTATGTTGTCATCCCAGCTTGTCATCTCCATGGCAAGACTGGAGTAGTAGTTAGTTTCTAGGGACTAGGGCTCTGCCCAAGGTTTGTAAATGATGTTAATTTGATGTTGAAACCATTGTTGATTTCATAATTGCTTTAGATCTGATTTCTAGTGTGTTTATCACTCATAAATTTCGGCAATCGTTTATTTACGTGACATAGACGTTCTAAGGAGGAACCTAACGGTGAACTTAGGATCTCTAGGGTGATTCACTCGTAAAGCCCGGCAGCCACTGGTTTGTGAGATGTGAATGATCCAAGGAGGAACCTAGCGGTGAACTAGGGTTATTTGCATGACCGAGACATTTCAAGGAGGAACCTAGCGGTGAACTTGGGTGTCGGACCTATAGAAGTCAGACTTGGGACTGAAATCACGAGAGTTAGAAGCCGTCCCTCGAGGAGCAACGAGTTGTCACGGAACGCAAAGGGTCCAATCTGGGATCGACTACCACGAGAGTAGGGGTCGGGTCAATTGGGCACGGCTTTTGTAACCCGAGAGGGAGCTTAAGCTATCAGAGGATAAACTCGCCTTCAAGGCAATTTCGGTAATCAACAAAGGTAAATCAGATTAGCAACATAAACAACCTCAAAGGTAACCCAAATCCCTAGGAATCCATTTTAGATAAAAACCCCATAAACAATTGTTTTCTGTTTTAATTGTTCTCTGCTCATCTATCTTTCAATTCAAAAACCAATTTCAAAACCCCCTTTCTAAAAAGTCCAGAACTTAATCGATTCGAAATTCATTGTGATTCGGGAACACAGTCTCTGTGGGATCGATATCTTTTATTACTTGACGACGGTCCGGTACACTTGCCGGAATCGCACGTGCATCCGCACGACATCAATCAACTCACCATGTGTTAGGATATATCATGAGATTAGGTGCGAATTTAGATGACGAATATGAAGTGTTCATGCATACTTTTTCAAATGATGATGTTTGGGGTGTTATACCCATTGATAAACTATTTGCTTATAAATGTTTGAGTTGATATATGTGTATGTGTTTTATGTGGTGTCTAGCATGTAGTTGTTGAGTAAAATCCATATATTGGTTTCTCACTATTGCATATTTTATTTGTGGTTTCTCTACTTGTGCATATATCTTTACGTCTGAGATTAGATGGACCTGGATATGCCTCTGGCACATTCGAGGCTTTGGTCGATCATGTTTGATCGTGCTCATTTTGGTGATGCCTGGGAGATAAACCCTGGGGCACTTAGTGCCACCAATCATGGCCCTAGTAGAGAGGTTGTTGGCATAGTAGAGGCAGGATCGCAGCGAAGGATGCATGTTGTGGAGACTGTTGAGGTATCTCTACCTCCGGTATGGCTATACTTACAGTACTTGGCTGAGCACGGGTTACTTAATTTTCCATCTCAGCCGATTCCGCTTCTGATAGCAGGACCAGCATTACCTCCTGTTGAGGTAGTTTTGGATGAGGTCTAGGAGGACCCAGATGAGTACTTTGAGGACGATCTTGAGTTCCACCGTCCTGCCGTTGATGATGATGATTCTTCCGATGAGGGAGCGGGAGCGGAGGTATCTTCATCAGATACATCTGCTGTAGGTGGGGTTGATCATCATGATCTCCCCAATGGTTTTCATTAGCTTGACCAGCTATAGGTATAGTTCTGGGGTAGCGAGTCTTGTCAGTTTTTGATCTGGCTACTGAGAGCCATGAGTTTTTGGTATGGTTCTGGACTGCTCGTTACTTATATGTATATGTCTTTATTTTCTTTACTTAGTTTGATGGAGAATAGCCTATACTTATGAAGGCTCTTTTGTTATCTCCTATTAGATATAGTGTGTATTTAAATGATGATGCATATATATAGAATATATATATATATATATATATATATATATATATATATGTTTGTTTACGTTCACGATGGTTCGATGTTTAAAAAAAATAGCACTATTTTCGTAATGAGACGTTTACTTTAAAGTATATTTTCCGAAAGTAACCAGCGATTAATAATTTAATTTTCCGCTTTTGGGTAACTATGTGTTGACCCTAGAAGGGGTGTCGCATTTGTGGTATCAGAGCTGGTCGAGTCTTTCGGGAATGCTGGGAAATAGGTCTGTTATGTCTATGTTGTGTGATCTCTGACTTAGACTTGTTTCAATTACTTCTTAGAAGTAATGTGTGGTAATGAGTAAGTTTACGTTTCAATTTCTGGTTTTGGTTTAACTGATTGTGACTTGTAGGTCAGTTATGGAACCAGTTGTTGAACCAGAAGCTGGACGTGGACACGGTCGTGGAAGAGGCCGTAGAGGTGGTTGTGTTGTCGGTCGTGGTAACATGAATGAAGAGTATGAAGAAGGAGTGATTTATGCGGCTCAAGCAATGGAAAATGTGGCAGCGGCGATTGCAAATCAAACTGCATCTATGAATGCCCAGAATCTGCAAGTTGCAGAAGGCAAGGCTTTGTTTGCGTTTCGAAGTCAAAATCCTTCACAGTTTGGTCTGAATGCTGATCATGAAAAGGATGATTTGTGGATCCAGGATATAGAGAAAATCTTCGAGTTGGTGGTCACGCCAGCAGAAGTTAGATTTACTTATGCTGCTTTCCTACTGGTAGGAGATGCGGAGTACTGGTGGAGAGGTGCCAGACTACTGTTAGAAGCTGATCATCAAGACATTACTTGGAACATTTTTCGAACTGCATTCATGGACAAATATTTTTTGGAGAGCATAAGGATAGAGAAAGAACAACAATTTCTGGGGTTACAACAGCGAGAGTTATCTGCAGGGGAGTATGCAGCGAAGTTTGAATCGCTTGCCAAATACTTACGTTTCTTTAAAGTTCAACCGAATGAAAGATGGAAGTGTGAGAGGTTTGAAGCAGGACTACGATTTGAGATTAAGGAGTCTGTTTTACCTCTGCAACTTCGTAATTTCCAAGCTCTAGTGGAAATGAGTCGTAAGATACCCTCTCATTTCAAGAACCAGACTCAGAACTGGAAAGGGAAACAGAATAAGAAGAAACCTTATTTCCGTCCACAGGGAAATAACCAGAATCGACAACAATACCGTTCGAATTTTGCTGCATCAGGGAATGGAGGCCAAAGGAATCCGAATCAAGGCCAGATTAGGAGATACTTAAATTGCGGAGATACCAGACACTTGTTGGATGCTTGCCCAATGCGGGGAGTAAAATGTTTTAATTGTGATCAAGTGGGACACATGGCGAAGGACTGCAATGCACCAAAGCATGGGCCGACTGCCAATAACAACAGAACAAATAAACCGACAGTCAAAAAAAGAGTTTATACGATGAGTGGAGCTGAGGCTTCAAACTCTGACGATCTCATACAGGGTAAGTGTGACATAAACGGCAATCTTTTAACTGTACTTTTTGATTCAGGTCCGACGCATTCTTTTATCTCGATGGATTGTGTGAAACTGCTGAAATTGCATGTTTCTTCTTTATCGTGTGATCTTATTGTTTCAACTCCTACTGCTAAGCCAGTTTTAGTCACTTCTATTTGCTTGAATTGTCCTATCATTATTCAGGATAAACATTTTCTTGTTAACCTGATCTGTTTGCCTTTAATACAGTTAGATGTAATTTTAGGCATGGATTGGTTGTCTTCTAACCATATCTTGATTGACCGTACTCATAAAACTCTAGTTTTTCCTATGGATGAGATTTCTGGACTTTTAACTGCTAATCAAGCAGGCTTCTTTAAAAGAGGGAGCGCAAGGATACATGCTATTATTTTCCTTAGACGTTAAGAGCGAGTTAGACTTGCAGTGTATACCTGTTGTCAACGAGTTTCTGGAAGTTTTTCCTAAAGATGTACCTGGATTACCACCTGTTCGGGATAATGAGTTCGCGTTTGATCTGGTTCCAGGCACTGGACCAATATCCATAGCACCATATCGAATGTCGCCATCAGAACTTGAGGATTTAAAAGGACAACTAGTGGAACTGGTGAGAAAGGAATTCATTAGATCCAGTGTATCGCCTTGGGGAGCTCCAGTTTTATTAGTGAAAAAGAAAGATGGAACTTCTCGTTTATGCCTAGATTTTCGTCAGTTGAATAAAGTGATGATTAAGAATAAGTATCCGCTTCCAAGAATAGATGACTTAATGGATCAGTTACGTGGAGCAGCCGTTTTCTCAAAGATAGATTTACGTTTGGGCTATCATCAGATTCGTGTGAAAGTGGAGGATGTTCTTAAAACTGCATTTCGAACATGTTACGGGCATTACGAGTACCTTGTGATGCCATTCGGAGTTACGAATGCTCCAGCTATATTCATGGATTACATGAATAGGATTTTTCGTCCTTACTTAGATCAGTTTGTCGTTGTTTTTATAGACGATATTCTGATCTATTCTCCCAGTAAAGAAAAACATGCTGAACATCTCAGTATGGTTCTCCAAATTTTAAAGGAGAAACAACTTTATGCGAAACCTGAAAAGTGTGAATTTTGGTTAGACCAAGTTCAATTTTTAGGACACATAATCTCAAGTGAAGGAATTGCCGTTGATCCGTCGAAAGTTGAGACTGTTTTACAATGGGAAAGGCCTAAGACGGTTGGTCGCGCTGTCGCGCACGCGCCAAAAAGGATGAGCGGGTTTGAAAATGTAGTGTAGGGCGACAACTCGGATGTCGTCTCTCAAGGACTCTTAAAATGTTATTTTCCACAAAAATAAGTTTTGGGGGGGGGGGGGGGGGGGGTTTGGTTTGAGATGCAATCAAAGAAAACAGAATAGTAAAAACAGAGTGATTGAAAACAAGGCAGTTGAAAACAAGCAGTTCAAGGAGGTTATCAAATGGCCAAAAACAGATTAATCTATTGCTCTTGATTTCCCACTATCATAGGTTCACACAATTTCCAAGCCCTAAGCAAATTCTTATCCCCTCCCGGTTGTAGCAACAATTTACAAACGAAACTATCGCCAGGATACATGTCCCTATTCCCGAATTAAACAAACGGGGTTAAGCCCTCATGAACTAAACGAACATGAACGTACACACGCGAATTAAACAAACACGATTGATTATAGGAACATGATATCACCGGAAATAAATCAATACAATGCATTATACTCCTGGATTAAACAAACAGAAATACAAGGCATGGCATTGAAGAGGGAAAAGCATACAAAACAGGAAAATACAAGAACCTCAAGTATATGGAAATCAATTACAATAGATCAATCCTAGGAACTTAGTTCTCCATAACACAAATGAAATCACACAGAGAAAAATGTAAAACAGAAAAATGGAGAAGCAAAAGTCTTTACAAATTGTTCAGAACAGCCTTTTATACAAATTCTGAATTCGAGATGGCTCAGCGAGGCGAGAACACATTCGCGAGGCGAATTTCATGAAGAGTCAGCAACCTTTGGCATTCTCGCGAGGCGAAGTGCTTGCTCGCGAGGCGAGGATCTGAAGAGTTTTCTCCTTACGCCCGTTATGGCCATCAGGGCCTAACCGTGATGCTCTATGACTTCCAGACTCGCGAGGCGAATGGATGCTCGCGAGGCGAGACTCTTCAACTTCAAAACTGCCACGGCCATGACCTTCAACACGGGCAAGCCGTGATCGTCTCTGACTTTTTCAGGTTTGCAAGACTCGCGGGGCGAGACCTTCTTCGCGAGGCGAACCAGAGACTTAGCATTTTCTTGGAACAGTCAGGCTTCTGGGTCGCGTGGCGAGCCTGTCCTTCGCGGGGCGAATCCCCTGCTCTTTATTTTCTCAACTTCTACTTAACCTGAAAACAAGGAAATAACCATAAGTGTATTATTTTGACTCAAAACTAGCTAAATTAACTTAAACTACTCTAGAGACTCAAAACCTTGCTTGAGGACAATATAATCTAATTTGGATGAAAATACGATATAATTTGCACAAAACCCTGGTCATATTAGCTATAAAACTAGATGAGCCAGAGGCTTATCAAAATACCCCAAACTTAAACTTTGCTTGTCCCCAAGCAAACTAAGACTCAAAAATCAAAAAGACTCAAGACCTGGCAAGCTTAAAAGATTCAATCAACATTGCACAAATTCAAGCAATACATCAAAACAGTTTTCTTTCATGTCCCCCCCTTTTCAAACAGAGCAATCCTCACATTCATTTATTCTAAACATTTGAGAATTTCATCATGAAAACAATCAGAAATCTAAGCAAGGGATCTAAGTCACACATAACAGGGAGATCACCAAATCCAAACAACTGCCTTCCTCACAAGGGCATTATTTGTTCACTCAGTCACTCAGTTTATGTCAGGCTAACAACTTGCACTCAGTTTCACTTTTCAAGTACACTTCCCAAAAATTTGATTTTCACCTCAAAATGGTTCCCACAGAAAACATGCAAGCAACATCAAAAGGTCTTTTATGGGTTGTAATGGGGCCTGGCTAAGGGTAGGATATACAAAAGGAACTAAGCTGAAGACCCTAGGAACTAAGAGAGCATGAACTATATTTACACTTTGAAATTCACTCAAGTTCCTTTCTTTATTTTTTTCTTTACACTTCTGGGTGGCTACAGCCCTTTTTATTTCCAATAGCTTTTTTTTTTTTTCAACATTTGTACACTTTTTCTTTCACAAGCCTTTGGCTCCAACTTTTTTTTCTTTTTCTCTCTTTTTTTTTTATATTCTTTTCTCAATCCCAACAACATATTACACCTTGCAGCCACCCCAAACTTAATTTCTTGCACCCATTCTAAGATTACATGCTCTCCTAATCCTAAGATCGGGTTAACATGGTTTTGCAGATTTTTGGGCTTATAACATTAGGTTATCAAGAATTAACAGGCTAATCGGCTCAAAGGGGCTAACTAGGGAACATGCATTCGGAATTGTTTTATTCAGGCCAAGTAGCTATTTACAAAGAAAATGCCTAAATCATTTGCTACACACATATAATCATGCAAACCAAAAAGAGATTCAATCAAATCCAGGGAAGTGCAACTTGAAAGTGATTTTCACACAGTTGAAAACATGTTGGAGGCTCAAAACCTCACCTGGACATTCATGCAAATTGTTTGAAAGAGATTCTATCCCTAGTGTGTGCTTCCTATCACCCCAAACTTATCATACATCATGCCATCATAATAAAATCCCAAAGTTCAGTTTTCAATTTCACATGGGACTCACTTTTCAAAATCAAAAAATTTTTAGCCTAGGGGGAATCATCACATATCAATCATGCAAGCAATCTGTGCAACATCAATCAAAATCTAGCAAACTTGCCAACAAAAGACTCAACACACAAATGCTCCTGAGCTTCTCAAATTATTCAGGAGCTTTATTCAAAGAAAATAAAAACTACAACTAGTTCCCTCCCCCACACTTAAAACATGCATTGTCCCCAATGAACAACAGAATTATACAAGCAGAGTGAGGGAAAGGAAAAGAGTACTCCCTGATCAAGTGCAGTGTAAGCGGGAGCTGTCACCTGGATCCCATTCCTTGCAGTCTAAGGCCAAAGAGGTAGAGAGGGCCTCCGGTGCTGCTTCATCCTCTTCATGGTTCTCATCCACTGCACTGACAATTTTATCACCTGCTAAACATGCAGCAATCTCAGCACAAACCACAAAATGGTTAGCGTTAGTACAATCAAGACAAGAAAAAATATCATCACAGCCAGAATTAAGTGGAAAATTAGAAAACAAGTTCTCATGGGTGTCCTCAATAGTCTCAGAGATCAGCTCTATGTGGAATACAGAGTGCTCTTCCACTGCATGTTTCATGGCATCAAATATGTTAAACTTTGCAACTATATAACCAAACTTCATAGACATGGTCCCATCATCCACATCAATGTTAGTCTTAGCTGTCTTCATGAATGGTCGGCCCAGGATGATTGGTGATTTACTGGAATGTGTCTCGCCTGCCATGTCCAGGATGTAGAAGTCAGCTGGGAAGATCAGATCATCAACTTGCACTAGTACATCTTCCACCATTCCCATGGGGCGGGCACTGGTCCTGTTGGCCAACTGAATGGTGATACCTGTATACTTCAAAGGACCAAGATCAAGTTTGTTAAAGATGGAGGTAGGCATGACATTGATAGATGCTCCCAAGTCCAGCATGCAGTTTTCAAACTTCTTGTCCCCAATAGTGCATGGGATAGTGAAGGTGCCTGGATCCTTGCACTTCTGTGGCAGTGCCTGAGTAGGGGTGAAAGCAACAACTCTTTCCTCGGCTTAGGCTGGATAAGCGACGAGACATTTCTTCCCAAATCAACCCTCTCATTATTCTTCATCTTCCTCTTGTTGGTGCATAGGTCCTTGAGAAATTTGGCATACTTGGGCACTTGCTTGATCACATCCAACAGGAGGATATTAACACCCACCTTTCTTAAAACATCAAGAATTTCCTTCTCCTTGTCTTCACCTCCACTCTTCAAATTTTTCTCGTAATCTGTGTGGGAACGGGATTGGTGATCTGTATACCTTCTCAACTTCAACCTCAATAGGCTCGGGAGTTACCCCAACAGTTGCTTCATCTTTTGAGAGGTGGCCTCAACAACTTTTCCGGACCTCGGAGATATGGCACTCACATTAGGGTTGGAGGCATTAGGATTTATCACCGTTTGTCTTGGCAGCTGGGTTGTTCTCCCGAGCTTGCTTTATGTTATTTATGTCTCCGTGGCCATCTATCCAATCTGTGTATGCAATGCCCTGAATACTCGCATCCGTTCTCTGCTGAAATTGTGCCTGTGAGGCCAGGAATCGTGCCTGGAATCGTCCCATTTCTTTGCTGGAAAAGTGTAGTCATTTGTGCATTCAATTGTGAAGTTATTTGCTTGCACATGTCATCAATCAAGGTCCGGACGGTGCGAAGTGGTCTTGGAGGATTCGAGGTCCCATCGGTTGTTGGGATGAGTTCCCATACCGCAGATTAGGATGATTACTCCGGATGGGATGGTACCTATTTGTTGAAAGATCCGGAATCTTTGTCTGCATTCCGGTTATTGCCCGATTATACGGATGGACTGCAAAGGCTTGAGGTGATTCATGAATTGATCCTCCTTGCAAAATGGGGCATGCCTCATATGGGTGCTCAGGAGAACCGCACATGCCACACAATACCGCTGGGCTGAACCCTATCCATTGCCAATTTCTCTACCAAGGAAGTGAGCCTGTCAATTCTATCATCACGGTCATGGGCCGGAAGAGGGAAGTGCGGACCTCATGTACACCTCTAGTCTCACATGAATTTCTTCCGGTAGTGAATTGCTGGGAATTTAATGACATGTTCTCAATGAGTTGCTTGGCGTGAGATGGAGTCTTGTCAACCAACGCTCCCCACTAGCAACATCCAAAATATTCCTATCCATCGGCTGCAATCCTTCATAAAAATATTGGATGAGAAGCTGTTCGAAATTTGATGCTTTGGGGGCAACTGGATGTCAATCTGCTTGAACCTCTCCCAATACTCGGCTAAGCGACTCATTTCCTTGCCTTATTCCACAGATTTCTTTCCTTATTGCAATGGCTCCGGAGGCAGGAAAATATTTCTCTAGGAAGAGCTTCTTCAAGTCGTTCCATGTGGTAATGGAATTCGGCTCAAGGTATAATAGCCAATCTTTTGCGGCTCCCGGGTGAGAACGGAAAAGCCTTCAACTTTATATGATCCTCGATTACTCTTCCGGCCTCAAAGTTGTGGGAGCAGACAACTTGGAATTCCTTCAAGTGCTTGTGTGGATCTTCACTGCAAGACCATTAAATCTTGGCAACAAATGGATTAGCCCAGATTTTAACTCAAAAGGAGTGTCAGCACCAGGATAAGCAATGCACAAACCATTGTAATTCACATCAGGGGCAGCAAGCTGCCTCAAAGTCCTTTGGTCTCCCATGTTTTCAAAAGCAGTTTTAAAATTGGAATCACTACTAGTGCTAGCCCGAAATTCCCTACGGAGTGTGTGCAGTGTTCTTTCAATTTCCGGGTCAAAATCACACAGTTCAGGGCAATGAGACCTAGTAGCCAGACCAATTCAAAACAAAACAGAAAATAAAAGAAAGAAAGAAAAATAAAATAAAACAAGTTGCGAAAAATAACAACTCAGAGTCCCCGGCAACGGCGCCAATTTTTGGTCGCGCTGTCGCGCACGCGCCAAAAAGGACGAGCGGGTTTGAAAATGTAGTGTAGGGCGACAACTCGGATGTCGTCTCTCAAGGACTCTTAAAATGTTATTTTCCACAAAAATAAGTTTTGGGGGGGTTTGGTTTGAGATGCAATCAAAGAAAACATAATAGTAAAAACAGAGTGATTGAAAACAAGGCAGTTGAAAACAAGCAGTTCAAGGAGGTTATCAAATGGCCAAAAACAGATTAATCTATTGCTCTTGATTTCCCACTATCATAGGTTCACACAATTTCCAAGCCCTAAGCAAATTCTTATCCCCTCCCGGTTGTAGCAACAATTTACAAACGAAACTACTGCTACAGATACATGTCCCTATTCCCGAATTAAACAAACGGGGTTAAGCCCTCATGAACTAAACGAACATGAACGTACACACGCGAATTAAACAAATGCGATTGATTATAGGAACATGATATCACCGGAAATAAATCAATACAATGCATTATACTCCTGGATTAAACAAACAGAAATACAAGGCATGGCATTGAAGAGGGAAAAGCATACAAAACAGGAAAATACAAGAACCTCAAGTATATGGAAATCAATTACAATAGATCAATCCTAGGAACTTAGTTCTCCATAACACAAACGAAATCACACAGAGAAAAATGTAAAACAGAAAAATGGAGAAGCAAAAGTCTTTACAAATTGTTCAGAACAGCCTTTTATACAAATTCTGAATTCAGATGGCTCGCGAGGCGAGAACACATTCGCGAGGCGAATTTCATGAAGAGTCAGCAACCTTTGGCATTCTCGCGAGGCGAAGTGCTTGCTCGCGAGGCGAGGATCTGAAGAGTTTTCTCCTTACGCCCGTTATGGCCATCAGGGCCTAACTGTGATGCTCTCTGACTTCCAGACTCGCGAGGCGAATGGATGCTCGTGAGGCGAGACTCTTCAAATTCAAAACTACCACGACCATGACCTTCAACACGGGCAAGCCGTGATCGTCTCTGACTTTTTCAGGTTTGTAAGACTCGCGGGGCGAGACCTTCTTCCCGAGGCGAACCAGAGACTTAGCATTTTCTTGGAACAGTCAGGCTTCTGGGTCACGTGGCGAGCCTGTCCTTCGCGGGGCGAATCCCCTGCTCTTTATTTTCTCAACTTCTACTTAACCTGAAAAAAAGGAAATAACCATAAGTGTATTATTTTGACTCAAAACTAGCTAAATTAACTTAAACTACTCTAGAGACTCAAAACCTTGCTTGAGGACAATATAATCTAATTTGGATGAAAATACGATATAATTTGCACAAAACCCTGGTCATATTAGCTATAAAACTAGATGAGCCAGAGGCTTATCAACGGTAACCGAGATTCATAGTTTTGTGGGTTTAGCAGGATACTATAGAAGATTCATTGAGGGATTTTCCAAAATAGTAGGACCCCTTACCTAATTAACTCGAAAGGATCAAGCGTTTATATGGACTGAAGCATGTGAAGGAAGTTTTCAAGAGTTAAAACGAAGGTTGACTACTTCACCTGTGTTGATACTACCTGATCCTCATGAACCTTTTTAGGTTTATTGTGATGCTTCACATCAAGGGTTAGGATGTGTATTGATTCAAGACTAAAAAGTCGTGGCTTGTGCCTCAAGACAGTTGAAGATTCATGAAAGGAATTATCCTACACATGACTTGGAGCTAGCAGCAGTCGTATTCGCTTTAAAAATCTGGAGACATTATTTGTATAGAGCTACTTTTAATGTTTTCAGCGACCATAAAAGTTTGAAATACCTATTTGATCAAAAGGAGCTTAACATGAGGCAGAGGTGTTGGTTGGAATTTCTAAAGGATTACGATTTCCAATTACAGTATCACCCTGGAAAAGCAAACGTAGTAGCAGATGCTTTGAGAAGGAAATCAATGCATATATCGGTAATGATGGTTAAAGAGCAACAGTTATTAGAACAATTCCGAGATATGCGATTGACGATTAAGACATTGCCAAGAAAATTGTGTTTAGGCATGATTACTGTTTCAAATGGGCTGATGGATCAAATTAAAGAAAAGCAAGAAAGTGATCGGTACCTACAAGGAGAAAGAGAATTAGTGCGACAGGGAGCTGTGTCAGAATTTAAAGAAGGAAATGATGGAATATTAAGATGTATCAAGATCTCAAGAAATTGTATTGGTGGTATGGCATGAAGAAAGATATAATGGAGTTTGTAGCTACATGCTTAAATTGTCAAAAGGTTAAAGTAGAACATCAAAGACCGGCATGAATGCTACAATCCTTAGACATTCCAGAATGGAAATGGGATGGTATTACGATGCATTTTGTGTCAGGTTTCCCAAATACTCGGAAAGGGTATGACTCTATATGGGTAATAGTTGATCAAGTGACTAAGTCAGCTCACTTTTTACCAATTAATATGAAATACCCACTGGAAAGACTAACCCAGTTATACATCGATGAAATTGTTAGATTACATGGAGTACCTTCGAGTATTATCTCAGATCGTGATCCGAGATTTACGTCAAGATTTTGGCAAAGTCTGCAAGATTCGTTGGGAACGAAACTCAGATCAAGTTTTGCGTATCATCCTCAAACGGATGGGCAATCAGAGAGGACTATTCAGTCTCTTGAAGATTTGTTGAGAGCCTGTGTGCTAGAAAATGCTGGAAGTTGGGATGAATATCTATCATTGATAGTATTCACTTATAATAACAGTTTTCACTCGAGCATAGGAATGGCACCCTATGAAGCTTTGTATGGTCGACGGTGCAGAATGCCTTTATGTTGGTACCAAGATGGTGCAAGTTTAATGGTAGGACCAGATATCGTACAATAAACGACAAAAAAGGTGAAAATGATTCAAGAGAAAATGCGGACAACTCAGTCGACGGAAAAGTTATGCTGACAAGAGACGACGACCTCTTGAGTTTGTGGAAGGTGAGCATGTGTTTTTGAGAGTCATGCTAACGACTAGGGTTGGCAGGGTAATTAAATCCAGGAAACTCACTCCTAAATTCATTGGACCTTACCAAATTCTTCATCGAGTAGGTCCAATAGCCTATAAAATTTCTTTACCACCTTTTCTATCCAATCTTCATGATGTTTTTCATGTTTCACAATTAAGGAAGTATATTCCTGATCCATCTCACGTAATTGAACCTGATTTAGTACAACTAAAAGAAAACTTGTCTTATGAGACTTTACCTGTACGAATCGCGGATAAGATGACAAAATAGCTCAGAGGTAAACAAATCTCATTGGTCAAGGTTATTTGAGATGACGTGACTGGAGAAGCAACGTGGGAAGTGGAAGACAAAATGAAGTTACAGTATCCTGATTTGTTTACAAGTACGTAATTTCAAGGAGGAAATTTTTTTTAGTGGGATAGGGTTTAATGTGAGAGGTTTAATGTGACTTAGGGTTATGTTAGCAATTTTTGATAATTGCATTTTGACCCCTAAACTTTCTATTAATTACATTTGGGTCCTTAAACTAATTTTCATGATACACTAAGTGAAATGGGCCAAATTCTTGTCATCCAAACCCATTAAGGGCTGCGGCCTAGAGCCCAAATGTCATGATTAAAGATTAATTTTCATGATGCCATTTTAATTACCTAAGTTTCATATGTCATGATTTTATGCCTTAAGCTATTTTCATGTTACAAAATCAATTGGACTTGGGCTTTCTTGGCCCAAAATTTCGCAAGGCCCATGGCTTGCTCATAAACTTGATGAGTCAAGTGGCTTCATGATTATTCTCACACTTTCTCACATATTCTCACACTTTCTTAAAAGCTCTCAAGTGTTCTAACTTGTTCTTATTTTTCTCTCACACAAAGGAGCCAAGTTTGTGAAGGAGGTTGAAGATTGCTTGATCATTTTTCAATTCCAATAGGTGATTCTTCATCCTCATCATCTTTAAGCTATTGTTTCTTCAAATCATTTCATGATTCAAAGCTTTATTTTTCATGTTCATCTTAGTTGTTCTTAACTTTGATAAATCATAGAAAATCATAGAAAAATCCTTTGAGTTTGAAACCAATTTCTATGTTCTTGTCATCATGTATTTGTTCTAAATCCAAGAGTATGTTGAAATCAAAAATTTCCTTCCCATTGTACTCATCAAGGCCGAACCTACAGAGGTGAAGTTGGAGGAGATTTTGTTCATGTCTTTTGTAAATAATCATGTATATTAGCTTGTTAGTATATATGTGTAGGGAACCCAAGTTGTTTTGTCAAACAAAAATCCCTAGCCCTATGAAAATGTCATGGCCGAAACTAGGTGTGTGTGAGTTAGGAAGTTTTGATTTCCAAACTTAGTTGTTTAACCACTAATCCATTATCTTGGTTAATTAAGGATCATTAATCCATGACTTAATCATGATTAGGAATTTTTAGTCACCAAGACCCTTGAGGCCCTGACCATGTAGGAAGTATTTTGTTGATTTTAATTGTTTGATTAGTAATGGTTTGATTGTATTGGGGAAGGTTAAATTTATTCCGTTGTGTACGTGAGAACCGGGCATTCGACGAAGCAATTTATTCCATTGAGAATTCTACGAGAGGTAAGAGGGGATTACCTGAGGGATATATTCGATGGCTATATGCTATCCTGTGTTTGTCTGTAATTATTTGTCTGTTAGTATTTATTTAAGTTGTTTAAGTTATGGTATTTGTATTTGTGTTGGTTTAATTGCGTTTAATTTTTTATCTGCAATTATATTATGCTGTTGTGATGCGTGATATGCCTGGGAATATCTCTCTGATATTATTGTTGGTTGTTGTTTAAGAAGCCTCGTGATGGTCGCGTGCCCAATTAAATTAATTGGATAAAAGGTTTAAGAAGCTTCATAAATTATATTCAATGTTTTAACGGTAAAATATTGGTATATAATATTAATGGAAATTTTTATTTGGGAAAAATAAGGAATTTTGGAAAATATCATTATTTTAATGATTTATTACTCTAAGAGTGAATCAGTCACAATGAGAGTGAAACCGTGAAATTATTTTTGTACTGCTAATTTTTACGTAAGAAATTTCGTTATATTATAAAAAATTATTTTATGAAATTATTTGTTGAAAATAAGTTAATTATGATTTTAGAAAATTATTTAAGTGGAAAAAGCTATGTTTTGGCTTAAAAGGCTTTAAAAGTGATAATTGACGGCAAATTTGGAAAAGTCTCTACGGCAAGTATTTTGAAACGGCAGTATGTATTTTAAGTAAGTTTAAAAACTCAAGTGACTCACCTTTGTGAAAACTAAGTTTTATTATTTAAAGATTTTATTGAAGAATTTCCCATTTGAAAATATTTTCCGAAAACAAAATTAATTCAATTGTGTTGAAAGTGGTGTTGAACTTAGTAACCGAGACGTCGGGGTACTAAGGTTCTTTGTTGTTATGGACTTGGGGTCCTTTGGACTGTGAGGTCCTATAGACTTGGTGTCTACTGTATACGTGGTGTATACCATGTTTAAACATTTAAGATGTTTTCTATTACCACGAACCTATGACTGGTGCATCGAGAGGTGTCATGATTGAGCACTCGGACTGTGAGGTCCTGTGTTGCAATGAAAGTTTTAAGGATGTTAAAACTATGTGAGTCGTAAGTCATTTTGAGCTTCGGTAAAGAAATATTGAACACAAAGAAAAGTGTTATGGGCAAAGTGTTTTGCATGCATTTGGCAGACGTGCCCACGATTCTATGTGTGATTACCTTGCGGTGTCAGGTATTTCATGCTACGATTTTCTTCATTGTGCCCAGGTTGGACAATGAAACCCCATTTACGATTTTATCACTGATGCCCTGGGTGTGGACAGTGTGCAATGGGTTATGGCTGCGTGCCTTTATGCCATGGGATGGCAATTGAGCCTAATCAACTCACCATGTGTTGGGATATCTCATGAGATTAGGTGCGAATTTAGATGACGAATATGAAGTGTTCATGCATACTTTTTCAAATGATGACGTTTGGGGTGTTAAACCCATTGATAAACTATTTGCTTATGAATGTTTGTGGTTTTATATGTGTATGTGTTTTATGTGGTGTCTACCATGTAGTTGTCGAGTAAAATCCATATATTGGTTTCTCACTCTTGCATGTTTTATTTGTGGTTTCTCTACTTGTGCATATATCTTTACGTCTGAGATTATATGGACCTGGATATGCCTCTGGCACATTCGAGGCTTCGGTCGATCATGTTTGATCGTGCTCATTTTGGTGGTGCCTGGGAGATAAACCCTGGGGCACTCAGCGCCACCAATCATGGCCCTAGTAGAGAGGTTGTTGGCACAGTAGAGGCAAGACCGCAGTGAAGGACGCATGTTGTGGAGACTGTTGAGGTATTTCTACCTCCAGTATGGCTATACTTACAGTACTTGGCTGAGCACGAGTTACTTAATTTGCCACCTCAGCCGATTCCGCTTCAGATAGCAGGACCACCAGTACCTCCTGCTGAGGTAGTTTTGGATGAGGTCGAGGAGGACCCAGATGAGTACTTTGAGGACGATCTTGAGTTCCACCCTTCTGCTGTTGATGATGATGATTGTTCCGACGAGGGAGCGGGCGTGGTGGTATCTTCATCAGATACATCTGTTGTGGGTGGGGTTGATCATCATGATCTCCCCAATGGTTTTCATTTGCTTGACCAGCTATAGGTATAGTTCTGTGGTAGTGAGTTTTGTCAGTTTTTGATCTAGCTACTGAGAGCCATGAGTTTTTGGTATGATTCTGGACTGCTCGTTACTTATATGATTATGTCTTTATTTTCTTTACTTAGTTTGATGGAGAATAGCCTATACTTATGAGGGCTCTTTTGTTATCTCCTATTAGATATAGTGTGTATTTAAATGATGATGCATATATATAGATATATATACATTTGTTTACGTTCACGATGGTTCGATGTTTTTAAAAAAAAATTCAGCACTATTTTCCTAATGAGATGTTCACTTTAAAGTATATTTTTCGAAAGTAACCAATGATTAATAATTTAATTTTCCGCTTTTGGGTGACTATGTGATGACCCTAGAAGGGGTGTCACACATTAACCAAAATCCATGCAAAGAAAACTAATCATTTAAATATGAGATACATAAAAGTTCATACTTCTAGTTAAATGAAGGCAATTCCTCCATCTAGTTATCAATTTCCAAGGAACAATCTCAAAGGAAGAAAAAGCCATAACTACTAACATATAATCATATTCTTGCCAAAAACAATTCCATCCATTTGAAGAAGCTGTCTCAATTATTATAATTGCTGCTAATAATTCTGCCTAAAGTGAAGAAGCAATTCCAAAATAAGAGGCAAAACATCCCATAACATGATTTTATGGGACGCTGATTTTATCTATTTTAATCTCAAGAATGACTTTCTCACAGAAGAATTGTTGAATCATTGCGCGTCCCATAAAAGAAGTCACTAATCAAACTCACCACCATATGATCCCAATTCTTACTTTCTATACGAGACACCTACATTCATATACCCACCTCACCAGATCTTCCATCCCACAAATGTTTTCCAAGCGCCATCATCACCTTTTCCATACACACAACCACACTCATCATATCCCACTGTTTCCCCACCAAATCACCCTAGCCAATTCCAACCCAAAGTGAACCAACAAATGAAAAGAACCTTTCGCCCTCCATCAACCCTACCACCTTTCCCAAGGCTATCCATTTCCAAGGATGAGTTATTCCAATGATTATTTGATGTCCATATGATTTCGGAGAAGCCTGTGCGCCCAATGAGGAACCCCCATTTCCGGCATGGTATGACCCAAATGTCACTTGTAAGTTTCACATGGGGGTAGGTGGTCACTCTATTGATAATTGTGAAGATTTCAAGACCACTGAGAAGACTGTTAGCATCTGGACTAGTTAGTGTTCGAGGGGAAGAGCTTATCATTACAAATGATTCTTTCGACAATAGTTGAGGAAATACAATATTTCACATTTTGTTCTGCTCATCAATAGATTGTCACGATGATTGTTGTTGTGTTTAGTGATTAGAATCTGTTGAGATCTAAGTTTTTGTCATCCTTTTTGAAGCATTAATATAATAAATTTGCATGGATTCCATCATAGTTTAGCTTCTTCATTTATGTGTTTACCTCTATCTTTCTTGTCGGTTTCTTCTTTGACATTGGAACTATGTGGGTATCCAGCCCTTGGATTTTTTTTCTTTCTTGATGAAACCCTTTGCGCATGTTCTATTTGCTCCAGAAAAAAAAAGAAAAAAAAGAAAGAAAAAAAATAAAAAAAAATCGTAAATGTATGTAGGTGTGTTTATTTTTTTTTACCATGTCTCAAGTTTAATTCTTTATGAAAAATGAGTAATCCTAATTTGAAATGAAGATTGGCCATCTTTCTCTATCCTTCATAAAAAAAAATCATTATCCTTTGTTACCCCTGTTGAGCCTTATAAATTCGTTCAAAATAACCTTGGACAAGGATCACCCGTGCAAAAGGGGGCTCGTATAAAAGATTGATTGCAAACACAATAAGTGAAGGAAAAGGAAAGAAGAATCGAAGGAGATGCTAATGAAAAAGAAGAAGAGGAAGCAAAAGAGAAAGCAAAAGAAGGAAAATGTGACGCTGAAAGCAAAAGGAGACAATGTTGGCAATGTAATTGAATTGAAAAAAAAAAGGGATGAGAAGGAGAAAAATGAAATTAAAAAAATAAAAAGTTGTGTGTGCAAGTTAAAGAAAGCAATTCTCTTGATGATGTAAGATCCTTTGTCTCATTCACCCTCAAACACTTGTTTGAGCCTTTTATACCTTTTGTTTCTTAACCCTTAAACCATGGCCACGTTACAACCTTTAAAAGTCCATTCTGATCAATGAAGAATTACTCTTATTTTCATAAAATATTAATCGTGAGACAAGATATCCACACTCTCTTTTTCCAAGCACTTTGCTCTTAAAAAAAACAAAAAAAACAAAAAAGCCCGTTAGACTGAAAACTCGAAAGGGCAGTCTAAGCAAAAGTTAGGGCGAGATTTGGCTTGAATGAGGATAACTTTATCCTCATAACCATAAACTGGGGAAAATTTTGTTTTTTGGGCAATGTCGTTCTTAAAAGGTGTACCCTTGGTTGTGTTTATTCTAAAACGCCTTACACTGGGGCAATTTTGTTCTTGAAAGGTTTACCCTTGTTTGAGTTTTTGTTTTGGGAATACCTTACACTGGGGCAAATTTCGATCGTGATATCCACTTGTTGAGAAAAGGTCAATCTCATTAAGATCAGAACAATCCAGATTAAGAAAACAACCCCTTTGAAATCCCTACCATCCTTTGTGTCCCTTTCCTTGTTTTCCGTATCTTGTGAAGTCAAACGCACAAGTCAAAGTTATCGAGTCAATCAAATCCTTTTTCATCACACTTTTGAATCAATGCATATCTGTTATATTATGTTTCAAGAAAGATGAACCTTGACATAATAGTATGATTTAACCATCTAATGGTAATCTTTTGATGAACAATCCAGACCAAAAGAGCTCTGAAGTTTCAGTAATGGAAGGAAATGACATCCTTATGGACAATAAAGACTGAGAGGTAGAAATGGATATACTGGAAGTAGCAAGCCTCAAGGAGGCATTATCAAGTGAAAAGGGATATAGGCAAGATAAATTTTACAGAAGGTTCCATTTGAATATGAGTTTGATTAGTGAAAGCTTTTCTGAGAAGCGTTTGGTTCCACATTTTCTAAAAGGCAGTTTTCAGTAAATTTCTGGAGTCATGGCCCAATCATAAAATTTTCGACTCAATGGTCTATTTTTTTTTAAGGCTCATGGCTTGCTTGTTTTGACTCAAGGTCCATCGCATTCTCGGGTCATGGCCCAATCATAAAACTTTTACGACTCAATGGTCTATTTTTATAAGGCTCATGGCTTGCTTGTTTTGACTCAAAGTCCATCAATTTCTCGGGTCATGGCCCAATCATAAAATTTTTCGGACTCAATGGTCTTCTTTTTAAGGCTAATGGCTCACGTGTTTTGACTCAAGGTCCATTGCATGAAATTCTCGGGTCATGGCCCAATCATAAATTTTTTGACTCAATGGTCCATTTTTAAGGCTCATGGCTCGTATGTTTTGACTCAAGGTCCACTGCATGAAATTCTCAGGTCATGGCCCAATCATAAAATTTTTCTGACTCAATGGTCTATTTTTAAGGCTCATGGCTCACTTGTCCATTGCATGAAATTCTCGGGTCATGGCCCAACCATAAATTTTTTTCCCGACTCAATGGTCTATTTTCACTACTAGAAATCCTTCTTTTGGACGGATTTTTGGACGGATTTCGACGGAAATTGGACAAATTTGGACGGATTTCTGACGGATAATTCATTTCGGACGGATTTTGATGGAATGGCACCATGTCAAAAAGCCTCGGGGAAATTATAAAATGCGTCCCAAATTCCGTCCAAAATATTTACAGACGGATTTCGGATGGAATATGGACAACGTGGAAATCCGAATTTTGGTTATTTTTCGGACGGATTTCAGACAGATTTATTTTTGTTTTCCAGCGGATTTGGGACGGATGCTGTGATTTTGTTGGTTATTTTTCGGACGGATTTATTTTTGTTTTTGGGACGGATTTCCCACTGAAGAATGAAAAGTCGAAGCACGCGGATCCACACGCCAGCGGTGATGCCCATCACTGCCGTGACATGTCAACCGAGCTGCACTTTCTAAGCGTAATCACCGGCCAAGGCCGTGATACCCATCACTACTGCGTGACGGACCATTTAGTGAAGCAACATTCAAGGCGTAAGCTGCCACCGCCAGGCCGTGATGCCCATCACGACGTGCGATGTATCACTTCACTTACATTACGTTTCACTATCTATGCGAATTTATGGCACCGATCACTAACATTTGCAGTTTCACATTCAATCACAAAATCATGAATTTGACTATTGTTACAAAATACAGCCTTGGTACCATACAACTTCTAAAAATCAAATACCAATTGTCGCATGCAATCCAAAAGTCATGACTTAAAAACTATTAGAAGATCAAGCCACCGTGGAACTGTGAAGGTCATGTAATGAACCAAACAAAAAAATAAATAAAGTTGTTGTGACCCACTTGAGTACTCGCCTTGTCATGTTCTCTCGGTTTGAAAGTTCAAGAAGCTGCTCTTGCAGCCATGCTTGCAACTTCTAGATTCTCGCAGCGACCTCCGTAGCAGAGGCAGCATCTTTGAATTCCACGTTCCTATTCTCCGCTTACCCATAGGAAAGGCACTCCTATTTTCGAACTCGAATCTCTAAAATCCATTTCTTGTCTTCCAGCTTCCCGTAAGAAAGAATCCCAAATATTCAGGCAATAGAAAGAACAAAAGCCCCAAATTCATTTGCAATTACCTGTCTTCAAAAATTTAACCGAAGGTCTAGTTTCTGGATTAGACACCCCGATGCCGTTGACTCGATTGCCACCGCCTTTCTAGAGGCACCACTTGGATTCTACTCATCCGAACATCTTGGAGAAGCAAATACTACACTTGAAATTGCTTCCTTCAAATCGATGGGGCAGTTTCTAAAACAGGGGGGCAAGAAAGAAAAGATAACATGGTCAATTCAATGAGAATGCACAATCATAATGAACAAAGTTGTATACCGCAAATCAATAGTTCCATAAAGAAAAACCTCATGCAGTAAATCGGCGTTTAAAACGAGACACCCCAACCGTGCCCCTTTGTGACATTTAGTTTAAAACCTCAATAATTAGTTCCTTAAGCCTTAACCTCTTATCAAGACCTCAACACATGCTATATGTCACAACACCTCTTTAACATATTTCATGTAGGTTAGGCACCTCTAAAAATCATCATGATCCTCACGCCCAAAACAATCATCTCTTAGACAACATATATATCTTAACTTAAGATCCACTAAGCATAATAATAATAACCAGCAGATCATGCATAACACAATATCAATCAAAATATTCTCATATTACCAACATAGCACAAAATCAATCCAATGAAGGTTAATTCTTTCCCTACCTTAAAGATGCTCGGAGTTTTTAAAAGCACTTGGCAATGATGCGTTAATGACCGTAATATTCTGCCGCTAAACAAGTGTAAATCGGTCGCTATTTAATTTAGCGACGAATTAGTGACCTATTAAGGGTGGTGGATGAATACCCGGTCGCTATAGTTTTAGCGACCGAATTAATATTTTGTCGCTAATTGGCCACCAAATTTTCAGTCGCTAAATAATAATAAACGGTCGCTATTAGGTTGGTCGCATTTTTGGGTAACCATTTCTAGCGACCGATAATCGGTTGCTAGTTCGGCCGCTAATTTTGGTATCGTTAACCTATATTAGTGATGCATTTTCGGCCGCTATACCTCATCTCAGAAATGTTAAATAAAGTTTAGCGACCAATTATTGGTTTCTAATTCGGCCGCTAAACTGGTTATTATTAATTTTTTTAATTTTAATTTTTAAAATAAATTTTTTTCCGATTTTCTTTAAACGCTTGAAAAATTACTAATAAAACACACCAAATAACTTATGAAATATACAATCATAAAAAATAATAAATATATATAAAAAGAATAATCCAAAATATCGTACAAGAATCGTTTAAAGTCAAAAAAATGGAAAAAAAAAAATCAGTCATGATGAGGGGGAGATGGAGGAATCCAATTATCCCGAAAGCGCCCGTACCACCGACGCCTCGCTAGCCGATCGTCCTCTCAGCAGGCAAAGACATCGTAGAGTGGCGGCGAACCGAGGAGCGGCAGCAGCGGCACAACCATCGAGCATCATCCGAGCAACCGGAGTTTGGATCCTCATCTGCTTCCAACACCACCGCCCGTAGTCCGCCTCGCCGATGCTCGCCCGCATCACCGCTGGTGTGCCGAAGCCAATCAGGCAACTGTTCGCCATCTCGCTGCTTCTCTCTCGCTCTTCTCCCGAAGCTCGCGTTCACTGCGTGATGGTGTCCTCGCATTTGGTGGAACTTCTCCCGAGGGACCGGATCGGCGCAGGAAGGGAGGAGCGGCGTGCCGGACGATGAAGCGATAAACTCGCCTCCCTGTGTGTCCGAGGCCATACACGTGCCCCTTCTTGTTCCCCGCCCCGACGACCTCCAAATAAATGGCATTATCGTCGACGGAGACAGAGAGCAGGCCCATCACCGGCCAAGGCCTCATCTTGTGACTGTGAGGCACGTGATATGGCATCGTCCTTCTTCTAGTTGAAGCCCACCTACAAAGTATAGTTGAAGAGATTTAGTTAAAATTATATCTAATATTAACAAATCATTTATAATAAATTACAAGTAAACACTAAATTATTTTTTTGCTTACAAAGATAGTTATGGGCCTTGTCGTTGACCCATGTCCCCGACTTCAACTTCTTCGCCCTCTCCACCAACTCCATAGCAGTCGGCTCAACTGCCTTCGTGCTTTCCGCACAGAATAATATAATGTTAAATTCATAAGAATAATTAAAAATGAAAACTAATTAATTAAATAGTATATTAAGTCAAAAGTTTAATGTATTACCAGCCGTCCGTAGTGGGCGGCGGCTGATTTAGACCCACCGGTCCAAGCACATGCGCCACCATCGAAGCTCGATTATGCCGAGTTATGGCCTGGATCTCCCGGAACTTCTCGCAGCCCAAGATCGGGTCCAGCCTGCCTCCCGATCTCGTGGATCCACCCACTTCCCCTTATTCTGACCCTTCCTCGCCTTGTTCTCGCCGATTCTTCATGACCAAAGTGAGCCTTTATGCTCAAATATGTCCCCGACGAGAGCCTCTAAAGCTAAGTCCCACCTATACTCTTTTCCGCAACTTACAGTTGTTAGGAAATTCGTGTGTACATATATATAATGTAAATTTAATTTAAATAACTTAATAAATTGTTACCTTAAACTCTAGAAACAATCGATCCCTATGGCCCGGTGGGATGGCCTTCCATGTAGGCCATGGACCATCAAACTTGCGTCGCAGATCTTCGATATTGAATCGGAAGTGGCCATTCATGCGTAAAGTCAGAAAGAAAATTAGAGCATTAATAAATGTTCTACATAAATTAAAAAAACAAGTAAATAGAAATTAACGATACTTTATATATATTAAAAAATTAAATTAGCATACTTGTTATCCCCCCGGGATAAGAAGAATCCTCCGCTTCGGATGGACCACGACTCTCCCGTCCCGATGATAATGATGGTCCGCCGCCATAGGTGTGGATGATGAGGGTGCAGCCTCGTGTCCCGACCACATGAGGCTCGGGGGGGGGTGCAACTCCATCACCCCCGAGGTGTCCCATCCACAGAGGTGCCGGGTAGGGTGGTCTCGATCCAAGGTCCGGGGTCGACCGAGGAAGGGACTCGCAAAGACGACCTCCACGACAACCCCTACCTCTAGAGGAATCTCGCCATCCGTGAAAAAAAAAAATGAAAATATGATTACACAACAGTGTAAATAATACAAAAATAAATTACCTAATAAGTAGAATGACATTTACACAATGAATTATGACATAAATAAATTACCTAAGTAGAATCTCCGTCACTAAATTCACCCTCACTCTCATCAAGATCACTTCATCGAATGTACCTTCGCTAGATGTGCCCAACAAGTATATAAGGCATTTGAACATTGAAATGACTATTGCACGAGTGTGAAAAAGGTTTTTTCACAAACCGTCCCACTTGGACAATTCAAGATTCAATACAATGAGCATGCATACCTTGATAAGTTACGCATGCTCATTAATATTGAATCTCAAATAGGAAACTAAGGCTTTCGTAAATTAATTATTAACTCTAATAGAAAATAAAACCATTAACCTATAAATATTGCAACATTGTTGAGCTTATATAAATTGCAAGCATAAATCAATACAAACTTGGATTAAATATTGTAGCAAACATCCTATTGAGCTCCGCTCTCCACTAACAAGTAGCGCTTAATTGTCAAACACATGCATAATTTCTAAATTATCAAGACACAACCAAAGATCCCGCCTTTCTGGACAGATCACATCCTATTGAGCTCCGCTCTCCACTAACAAACAACACATATTGACAAACACATGCATAAACATTAAATTATCAAGATACAATCGACAAGATCACATCCTATTGAGCTCACTCTCCACTACCAAACAACACGATAATTCACATAATACATTAGAAGCACCACACATATCAGCACCTATTAGACAAAGCAAAACCTTAAAAGAGAGTATTGAGAGAACTTACCTATTCGACAAAGCAATACCAAGTAAGGATAAGGGGAGGAGCCACTGACAACGAAGATCGCACAAGGACCTATAATGCATAAATAAAAATAATCGTGTCGAGCTGAAATGACAACATTTGATAATATTACTTTAACCTTATACTAATTTGATATATATTTTTATAAACCAAATATCATTTTGAGATTTTCATTTAAAAGAGTTATAATTTACTTTTGGACCCATGCAGAGTTGGGAGACCAACCAGAGAAGAATTTCCAATGCGTAATCCGTCACTACCGGCCGTGATGGCCATCACGACCGTGTGATGCACCAACCGCTGAAGAAGTTCCAAGGCAGAATCCGTCACGCCTGGCCGTGATGGTCATCACGACAAACCAACCAGTGAAGAAGTTCCAAGGCGTAATCCGCCACGGCCTGGCCGTGATGGCCATCACTACGTGGACGCGCATTACCAAATCTTATACCCAAAAACACCCGTAGAGAAGCACAAAAAAAAAGGGCAAAGACATTAGAAAATCAGCTTTTCTATCAAGTTGTAGTGCCCGTGAACACAAAGAAGGCCACAATTACCAAATATCTCACTAGCCACACGCAACATATAGCAAAGAAACTAGGACCAGCAGGAGAAACTCCACACGACTTACAAAACAAAGCCAAGACTAATATACATTAAATAGAACATATATCGAAACCATCTAAGAAAATTATGAAAAAAACACCAAAACTATAACTCAAAAGCACACCCAAGTCATTGCTACCAAGCACATGCCGATGGATCAAGTCTAAAAGATTCGTAAACTTCACAAACTTAAAAATGATCAAAGCGTACATAAAATATATACATGTGACATATACAATATCATTGAAATAGTAATTCATTTGCTCGAACAAGCTTCAAGCAGATGCAATAAAAGATTGACAATGAGACCCAGGAGGAGACAAGCCTTGCACAATTAGCATGGTTTGGCAACCAAATCCATGAACCATTTAAGTCCGTAAATCAAACACGATTGAGAAAACCGACCATAAAGTTATCAAAATTACATTTGCTTTATTTTAATGACACAAAATTCAATATATTGTTAGCAAGTGCAACAGCAACAAGCCAAAATCATAGGAGCTAAACATGAAAATCAAGACAACCCAACGTGGAGACAAGAAAAACAAACCCACGCTTCAATCAACCGAGAAACAAGAGATGATACAAAACTACACCAAGGGAACAATCGAAGAAGAAACTAAAATCATAACACCGTGAAACAAGGTTTAAAACTTAGGCATGCCATCCATCTACTGCTCGTAAAAGCTTGTCATGCATGCCACCTTGTCGACAAAGTTAAATTGGTGCACCCCACAATGCTACTTCAATTTGGACGTGTTTTACCTATAAAGGTAGATATGGAGTCTGGATAACCAATCTCATGCCTTTGTATGATAATAGTAAAGGAACACGGGAATCCAACTTAAACCTAAAACTGCACATACTACCCACTACTGTGCTCTAGAAACCACAAACCGAGTAATAATAAGCCCCCCTGTCAGAAGAAAAAGAAAAGACAAGAGGAACAAATCAAGCCAAGTCTATCATAATACACAATGGGCCTGATTGAAAATTTATCACAATGCTACATGATATTACGAAAATATAACAAATAAAGATATGAAGCAGCTAAAACCTCCATGGTAGATGCACCTGATACTTTCACATCAGACTGCTCCAAACTACTTATAGACACACTGTCCCTATGAAACTTACTGTCATTCTACTTTGAAAACAACCTCCTAATTAGCTGAATGTCCAATCTCTAATTAACTCAGCACTGATTCTGAGTTTACATGGCCATTCCCCCCAGAATCTCCTTAGCTGAATCTCCCTTACCCTTGCTACCAAATATCCATTCTGTTAGAGAAACAGAGAATGAGAGAAGAGGAGAGAAGACAAGGTAGCTTACCCTTGGTGGTGGTGGTGTCACCGGAGCTGCGGACAGTGGTGGCTCAAGGGAGGCGGCTCAGGTGCGCTACAGAGACAGAGACAGAGACATCAGAAAGAGAGAGAGAGAGAGAGAGAGAGAGAGAGAGAGAGGGAAGGTGGAATCACTCACCGGAGGTGGCCTGGCGGTGACCGGAGCACAGACGTCGCGTGGTGCCAGGGAGGAGCAGAGCGTGCAAGAGAGAGAGAAGAAAAGAGAAGGAATGAGAGAAATGGGGAAGAAAGGGGAAGGGCTCGCGATTTAGGGATTTTAGTTTTAGCGACCGAATTATTCGGTCGCTATATCGGTCGCTAAATGGGTTACTTTGAATTTTGAATTCATAAATTCAGCGACCGATTTAAAATTCGGTCGCTAACACGCTCTATCTTAAATTTTTTACGCGCCATTTAGCGACCGATTTAATATCGGTCGCAACTATAAAATATATTTAAACCGTTGCATTTAATTCGGCCGCCATTTTTGTCGCTAAAAATCATAAATTTTTGCCTTTTATTTTCCTTTTTCATTTTGCGACCAAATAGAGACCGATACCTCTGCTACGCTATATTTTCGGTCGCTATTTCGATCGCAATATCAACTCTAATCGGTGTTTGATTTAGATCCTATAATCGATCGCCATTTCGGTCGCAAAAAAAGCAACCACCAAATTCGGTCACTATTTTCGGTCGCTAAATGAGTTTTTTTTGTAGTGAGAGTCGATCCAAGCATAGAAACAGCAGACAAATCATCAATTAATTTCTCAACAATCACAATATAAATATAATTCAATAATATATTTAATTTCACAAAAACCTCATTCATTTAAAATTAAAGCAGATTTGAGGTTTTTGGGCTCAAGATGAAAATTGAGAAAAAAAAACAGTTTAACAAGAGATTGACAAAATTGATTTAGGGAGACACTTAATCATGCTCCCAATTTCAGAAAACACCAATTAATTTCATAAACTGAGAACTAAAAATCAAAACCTAGGGTTAGGGTTTGAGGAGAAATTGGGGCTCTTGAATCTGAACAAAGGAAGTGAGAAAACTACTTACCCAAGGAAGAAGGCAAGCTTATGGTGGTGCTGCGCGGTGGTTGACGCGACGGCGACGGACGGTGGCAGTGGCGGCGGTTCGCTTTCTGTGAACACCAAAAAGGGAGAGAGATAGAGTAAGACCAAAGGAAATAAGAAGAAGGGGGTTGGAAGGAACTCACATGGTGGAAACCACCACAAAAACCGGCGGCTCGCGGTGTTTACCATGATGGAGGGCGCGCCATGCGGCGGAGCTCGGCCAGATCGCGCTACGTGACGCTGGATCGGAGAAGGTGGTTTGACGCGTCTCCTCCCCGGCAGCCTTCCGGCGGTTCGATGGGTGGAGGGTGGGGCGGTGGCTGGTTGGAGGAAGAAGAAGAAGGGATAATAATAGAGAAGAAAAAGAAAGAAGGAAGAAATAGATGAAGAAAAGGAGCAGAGAAGAAAATAGAGTGAGGGGTAGGCGTCGAGAGAGAGAGAGAGAAAAAAAGATAAGTTAGGTTTTTAAGTCAATTATTTAGTAATAGGTACAAAATGAGTGATAAAATATTAAGCATAAAATAAACATGTTTTTACTTTTTGGACTCTAAAAATAAAGATTGATAACTATAAGTTTTCGAAATTCAAATTAGAGTAAAGATTAATAGTTGGACCGATCAACTAAGGAAATACTCACCCAAAATTTAATCTCCGATAAATGTCAAACCAGTTTATTTTCAACTCTAAAATTAAATAGAATGAAAATATGAAAATGCTTTTCTCTTAAACATATTATTTAAAATATTTTTCTCAGATCGGTAATAATAATGACAATAACGTAAATTATTGTCTAGTAAGCGTACGCTCACTAAAATAAGTCAGTGCTAACGCACCCAATAAAATAATTTGAAGAGAGTAATTTAATTACTCAAACTAAACCTAAGACGGATTGCTTTAAACAGACATATGTTTTCCTAGATCTTGCATCACCCATGAGTAATTGCAACACTCATTACATGTAATTGAAAATAAACAAACAAGTAAAGGATCCTCGCCTTAATGCTCACGTTAGCTCCAAGAGTGTAATTATCTATTCCATCAAGCAAGCATAGCCGTGTCAAACGCCTCGAGAGAGGGAATCAAACAACGCGCAACAATCAGAAATTAAGAAATCAATTACGCATGACCAAACACACATTCTAATTTGATCTAAACACTTAATCTCCGATTAAGGTCAAACCAGTTTATTTTCAACTCTAAAATTAAATAGAAAATAAATATATGAAAAGGCTTTTCTCTTAATCATATTATTTAAAATATTTTTCTGTACTGATAATAATAGTGACAATAACGTATATTATTGTCTAGTAAGCGTGCATTCATTGAAATAAGTCAGTACTAACACACCCAATAAAATAATTTGAAGAGAGTAATTTAATTACTCAAACTAAACCACATAACAAAATTAACATAAACATCCATTCTAATTTGATCTAACACTTAATCTTATTACCAAACAAGGTATTTTCAAAGAAAATCATGTTTGAAGCTTACGCTTAGGTCCTAACAAGTCCATTTGGGCTCTATTAGGATCAGACAAGTCCATTTAGACTTCATTAGGACCATAGAAGTTCAATTGGGCCGATCGGGGCAATTGGCCCAATTAGGTCCTAACAAGTCAATTTGGGCTCTATTAGGATCAAACTAGTCCATTTGGGCTCCATTAGGACCAAAGAAGTACAAATTGACCTAGTTAGGTACTAAATGATCTAAAAAGTTCATTTGGGCTCTATTAGGATCAGACAAGTCCATTTAAGCTTCATTAGGACCATAGAAGTTCAATTGGGCCGATCGGGGCAATTGGCCCAATTAGGTCCTAACAAGTCAATTTGGGCTCTATTAGGATCAAACCAGTCCATTTGGGCTCCATTAGGACCAAATAAGTACAAATTGGCCTAGTTAGGTACTAAATGATCTAAAAAGTCCATTTGGGCTCTATTAGGATCAGACAAGTCCATTTAGGCTCCATTAGGACGAAAGAAGTACAAATTGGCCCAGTTAGGTCGTATATGACCTAAAAAGTCCATTTGGGCACTATTAGGATCAAACAAGTCCATTTGGGATCCATTAGGACCAAAGAAGTCCAATTGGGTCGTACGGGGCAATTGGCCCAATTAGGTCCTACCAAGTCGATTTGGGCTCTATTAGGATCAGACAAGTCCATTTAGGCTCCATTAGGACGAAAGAAGTACAAATTGGCCCAGTTAGGTCGTATATGACCTAAAAAGTCCATTTGGGCACTATTAGGATCAAACAAGTCCATTTGGGATCCATTAGGACCAAAGAAGTACAATTGGGCCGTACGGGGCAATTGGCCCAATTAGGTCCTACCAAGTCGATTTGGGATCTATTAGGATCGAACAAGTCCATTGGGGCTCCTTTATGCCCGAAAAAGTACATATTGGCCTAGTTAGGTCGTATATGACCTAAACAGTCCATTTGGGTTCTATTAGGATCAAACAAGTCCATTTGGGCTGCTTTAGGACCAAAGAAGTACAAATTGGCCCAGTTAGGTCCTATATGACCTAAAAAGTCCATTTGGGCTCTATTTGGATCAAACAAGTCCATTTGGGCTCCATTAGTACCTCTTAAGTACAATTGGGCCGTATGGGGCAATTGGCCCAATTAGGACTTAACAAGTCGATTTGGGCTCTATTAGGATCAAACAAGTTCATTGGAGCTCTATTATGCCCGAAAAAGTACAAATTGGCCTAGTTAGGTGATATGATCCAAAAAAAAGGATCATGTATATTTTCGGATGAAGATAGGGCTTGAAAAGTGAAGAAAATGAGCCAAACAGAGTCCATCACGGCCTAGCCGTGATGACCATCACTTAGCCGTGATGACCACACGCCATGAAAGCAAAGCGAAGGCAAAGTCGGTCGCCACGGCCTAGCCGTGATGGCCATCACACGGCCGTGACATGTTAGCCGATCCAGACAGAATCCGATCACGGCCTAGCCGTGATGAGTGTCACGGCCGTGACGGACCAAAATTTGAAAGCGCGCCAAGGAAATATAAAAATAACAAATTCAGGAAATTCGTCCCAAATTTTTGGACGGATTTGAAGATGGACGTAAGATAAATCAAGGAAAATATAAAAATAACATAATCTGTTCAAATCCGTCCAAATTTTCTGGACGGATTTCGATTTGATGTAAAAATATAAAAAATAACGCAACTGCTTCAAATCCATCCAAAATTTTGACGGATTTCTGATTTAATTAAGGAAAATATAAAAATAACACAATCTGTTAAAAACCGTCCAAAATTTCGGACGGATTTTGCATTGATCAAGGGAAATATAAAAATAACACACAATCCTGTCAAATCCGCCCAAAATTTTTGGACGGATTTTGAGACGATGTAAGAAATATAAAAACAACACAACTGCTCAAAACCGTCCAAAATTTTCGAAGGATTTCAGACGGATCATGGAAAATTTAAAAAATAACACAATCCGTCTGAAATCCGTCCAAAAATTTCGGATGGATTTCAGATGGATCAGGGAAAATTTAAAAATTAACACAATCCATCTGAAATCCTTCCGATATTTTCGGACGGATTTGATTTGATCAAGGAAAATTTAAAAATAACACAACTGTCCTCAAATCCATCCAAATTTTCTGGACGGATTTGATGATTGATCAAGGAAAATTTAAAAATACCACAATCCGCTTGAAATCCGTCTCAAATTTCGAACGGATTTTTGATTTGATCAAGGAAATTATAAAAATAACACAACCGTTCAAAATCCGTCCAAATTTTCAGAAAATTTCGATCGGAAACATTTCCGTCTGAAAATTCCATCCGAAAATTCAAGTTTTCTAGTAGTGTTTTAAGGCTCATGGCTCACTTGTCCACCGCATGAAATTCTCTGTCGTGGCCTACCATAAAATTTTTCTTACTCAATGGTCTATTTTTAAGGCACATGGCTTACTTGTTTTGGCTCCGGGCTCACATATTTTGACTCAAGGTGCACTGCATTTTATTTTTGGAGCTCTGAGGCTCACTGCGTTTTTATTTCTGGGATCTGAGGCCCACTGCAATTTATTTTTCGAGTTCTGAGGCTCACTGCAAATTTACTTTTGGGATCTGAGGCCCGCTGCAAATTTATTTTTCGAGCTTTGAGGCTCACTGCAAATTTACTTTTGGGATCTGAGGCCTGCTGCAAATTTATTTTTCGAGCTCTGAGGCTCACTGCTAATTTTATTTTTGGGATCTGAGGCCCGCTGCAAATTTTATTTTTCGAGCTCTGAGGCTCAGCGCAACTTTATTTTTGGGATCTGAGGCCCACTGCAATTTTATTTTTCGGGCTCTAAGGCTCACTGCAAATTTACTTTTGGGATGCGAGGCCCGCTGCAAATTTATTTTTCGAGCTCTGAGGCTCACTGCTAACTTTATTTTTGGGATCTGAGGCCCGCTGAAAATTTTATTTTTCGAGCTCTGAGGCTCACCGCAACTTTATTTTTGGGATCTGAGGCCCACTGCAATTTTATTTTTCGAGCTCCGAGGCTCACTGTTAATTTTATATTTGGGATCTGAGGCCCGCTGCAAATTTATTTTTTGAGCTCTGTGGCTCACTGCTAATTTTATTCTTGGGATCCGTGGCCCGCTGCAAGTTTATTTTTTGAGCTCTGAGGCTCACTGCTAATTTTATTTTAGGGATCTGAGGCCCGCTGTCATTTTTATTTTCCGAGCTCTGAAGCTTAATGCTTAACTTTCTCCAGCCTGTTTCCCATCCCGGCCAAAATGCGAGTTCATTTTCTTTACTAGTTCCTTACTACTATCACATGAAAAATGTTCTTTCTTCATGTATTCTAGTAATGAACTAGTAAAGAGGGGCAACTGTGAACACCCTATTTTGACCGGGTCTTTTAGTTTTCACTAGAAATTTCAAAAATAAAAAATAATTATATTTTGCCATCTTATTATTTATTTTTATCCCAAAAAAATCCAAAAAAATTTGACAGACAAAAATAATAAAAAGATTTTAATTTTATGTTAAACACTTAGGTTTATTTTTGTTATTGGGCGAAATCAGTCAAACCCATTACTCAAACCCATTTCCTTTACTTCCCTCCAACATTATTTTGAATTTGAATCCAGTTGGCAAATCCCTTAATTTTTGCATATGAGGATCACAAGTTTTGATTCTATTTCAAATTAGAGATAGAAATTTTAATCCTTGCATATTTTTAGGATCAAAATAAGACCAAATTTGACATTATAAATTCACAAGAGAGGCTACACAAAAGGGACGCCACTAAGCCTCCACAGAAAAAACCTACTCATTCTTCTCTATCTATCTATCATACAGTAGCCTCCATTCTCTTCCGTCATCCATCATCCATCATACAACACCTCCATCAAAACACCTCTCACTTCACCATCATACAATAGCCACCACTCTCCTCCATTTAACCTTGACTCCAACCTTAACAGAAACAACAACAACTATCAATCCTTTTAATAACAAACTAGAACATTAAGAAAGAGTTATCTTGGCTCCTTTAATTCTCAGTCACCGCGACACCACCATGTTCCGCAAGCCGCACCCACATCCCTAGCTGCTCCGCCATCCCGGACCGCCACTACCTCCGCCTCCTTGGTGACCCGCGCGCTACAGTGCTGAGCTCTTGCCTGTTTGTTTTTCTCATTTTCTACTTTGATGATAGAAGGTTGTGGTCCTTGCCCTTCTTAGTTTAAGTCTCTTCCATTTTGGTTTTTATTTATTTATTTATTTATTTATTGTTATTATTTTTGTTATTATTATTTTTTGTTTGTTTTCTTTCTTTTTTCAATGAGTCAAAATAAATAAAATGTAAAAGGGGAATTAATTATAAATAATTTTGGGGATTGCTTTGTGAGATGTATCACACTCAATTCCTTAGATTCAAGATCGATCTGTGGACGTACGTGTCATGTTCTATCTCGTTTAGGACTTTTCAATATTTAGAAATTAGGCAATAAAAAATTCAAAAATAATTTTTTTTTAAATAAAGAAAAACCTTTTCATAAAAATCAAAACCAAACCATCAAATATTTTTAACAAGAACTACGTGGCTTTGAATTTCCCATCGCAGCGGGGAATACGTAGGAGCATGATTAAATATTATGTCAAGCCAAAACTATTTTTCCTTATTTTTGTGGTTTTTTTTTTGGCTAATTAAAAACATTTGAATTTGTGTTATTAATTAATGTTACTTAGGGATTGCTCTATGAAAAGTTTCATGTTCAATCTCTTAGAATTGAGGTTGCCCTATGGACTTATGTGTCATGTTCAACCTCCTTAGGGTAAATATTAATTAGTAATCTCTTTATTGGTGTAAAAAATTTTGGGGTAAAATAAATAATTTAAAAGTTATTAATTTTACACAATTAATTCAAGGTATCATTCGTAGAATGGGCGATGTAGGATGCTTAACACCTTCCCTACTCGTAACCGACTCCCGAACTCAACTTGGTTCCAAAGACCATTTTTAAAGGTTTTCCAATTTTTCCTAAATTAAATAAAATTGGTGGCGACTCTACATTTTTCTTAAAATCTCTTTTTAACGCCGTCCTCGTCACAATTTTTGGTCGCGACATGTAGGAAACGTTGTTAAAATGTATTAATTTAACAACGTCTCTCTATAAAACGCTGTTATAACTTGCTAGAACAATTTTTAGCGGGAATGATACCAAGCAACAGAGCAAAAATGGATGTGATCTCTTGATCTCTTCCTCTTCTCCACTAACATTGTAAATCGCTAATTACTCCACCAACATTGTAACTTCTAATTGTGGTTTCACTTTGAAAACGCACGACCGCACATCTTCTCCACTAATTGCACCATCTCGCTCGTAGGTATAAATAGAACCATTCCCTATTCTGAAACCATCCCTCACTACTTAACCTTTCACTCTCCTAGTAACCTTTCACTCTCTGAAATCCAAATGGCTCCCATATGGCATTCCATTACAATGAGGGTAATAAATCTTGAAGAGATAGAATGAGAAGGATATGACACAACTTTAGAGATTGCTTTTCAAGGATGGTCTGAGTACTTCAACCTCCATAGGCAAATCACTACTGTAGAGATTAGGGAATTTAGGTCAAATGCTGATATCAGGAATGACGGATCCATCACTAGGTACATAAGTGGTGGTGTACCAGTGACCATCATACAAGCTCTTGTTACTGAATTAACTGGAGTTCCAAACAAGGGTCTAGAGAGTTTCATAAGTCTGGACTGGATATTAGAAAACATTAGTCTTTCACTGAAGAAGGTATATGAGAAATTGTTAGGGGACAACACTGGTCAGAAAAAGAATGAGACCTCTCGGCTCACCAAAAAGGTTAAGTTCTTGCTAGAGTGTTGCCGCCATTTGATTCTTCCCCTCACAGATAGTGAAAGCCGACACTTCTCCACTCTATCAAAGTCTGAAATAACCGCAGTCTATCACCTCCTCACTTACTCCAAAATCAACCTTCCATTCATCATCATAAAATATCGAAAATATCATCTTCGCGGGAATAATGGAAGCATCCTCTATGGACTTCTCTTTATTAAGTTATTCGCACATCATAATGCCTATTGGCATGAAGCAATCTCACTATGGCCCAATTCCATCAACACTACCTTTCTTAGGGGCAAGGGTATTCAACCGGTTTCTCTCGTGATAGATTCTTCTTCAGAATCTACGTATCCAGAGCCCGCCTCACCACTATCTCCATCTGAATCTGACATGGAGGAGATTCAATCAAAAAGAATAGCTGAGTTTAGAGAGGCCAACCTAACACATCAGTTTTCTCATCAGGCCAGGCAAAACTTATAATATCATAGGGTGGAGAGGAGAAGAGGGGAGTGAGGGCTATTTTTGTATAAGTTAATTTTTATTAATGAAATCGCTATATTTTCAATGCATTTTGTGTTGTTATATATATATATATATATATATATATATATATATATATATATATATATATATATATATATATATATATTATCCTGATCACTATCTAATTAACTTTAACTCTCAATATCTATAAATAATGTAACATTAAATACATTGACAAACTTAAAAGTTATAAAAAGTGAATGGCTAACTTAGAAATTTTAAGTAAGAAGTTAAACTATTTATCATTAAGGTATAATAGAAAATGACAAGAACCAAATAAAAGTACAAAAATTGTACGACAAACTTAAAATTAATTTAAAATTTGAAGTGTGACAGTATGGTCATAGAGAAGATTTCAAATTTAAAATAGGAAAATGTAAGTGCTTTTTCAAATAAGTACTACTATAATATCAATTTAATAGCGATTTCGAAGCGACTCGCTATTCATAATTGAGCTTTTAATAGCGCTATATAATAAATTTTCTTTCATTTTTTAAAATAAATATATTTCATTTCTCAGGTTTTTAATAGTGCTTCCTTTAATAAGTGCTATTAAAACAATTTTTATATTTTTTATTCCTTTAAACTTTTAATGCAAACAGAAGTTAAGAACAAATAAGAATATTTTTCTTTACATTTTCATGTGTTAAATTTTTTTTTTTTGAGTTCCCATTTCACAATGATGACAATCAAAAGTTGTTAAATGGATAAGGATTACACTTGCTGCAGATAACAAATACCTTCAAAGAATATCTTATTTCTATTTTATTTCACTTCAAATATACATCTTTTGAGTTTACACTTTACAGTCACAATAAAAAATTGAATACAATATGCTGGTTTCCTGAGTAGCTTATTGGTTTGGAACTTGCCTTTCATCCATATGTACTCAGTTCGAGGCAAGCTAAGGAGAAAACATAATGGAGTTTGAGGAGTTTATTGTTCTACATCTGCACATAAGGTCACTAGGCGCCCTCCATTCCCTATTTCATGTGGACATTTAATGGCCCACCTCGTATCTTTTGTTGTGTCTGTCATGCAAAAACCCTCCATCCCTCCCCTTCTGTTTCGACACCTTAAGTTCGTAGGCATTTGGGAGAGACGATGCCATATATCCTGAATAAGTTAGTGACAAGAAGCATGCTCCACTCCACCATTGGGGCGCCCTCGCTTCTCATCTCGTGTGGACATTTAATGGCCCACTATCATATCTTTTTGTTGTCTGTCATGCAAAAAAAAGATTTATTGATAATCCTTGTAACACCCCATTTTTCATATACAAGCCTTTATACGTTTGTATGTGTTATGTATAGTTGTATGTTGTGTTAGATTATTAATAAATGATGTAACAAAGGTAAAAAGGAGACAAAGAGAGATTTTCTGGTCAAAAGTCTCTCCCTGACATATGAGCACGGCCGTGCTCATGTGCAGCACAACGACGTGTTGTTAGGCCTGCTCCAGTGGTTGCACGAGCCACAAGCACAGTCGTGCTCAAGGGGATAGTGCAGACCTCGTGCTCCTTTAAGCATGACCCCGTGCTCGGGGTCTGATCCTACAAATAAGTGGGTTTAGGAGGGTTATGAGTTACAACCCTCAGTTTGACACTTTTTCCCAATTCTTGTGCGACAGAAACCTCTCCTTTCTCTTCTCTTTAAACCCTTCGAAGTTCTTGCCGTTCTTGCTTTCATTTGGGGTTCACGCGCTAGTGTCAATTAAGGTAAAACAATTATCCCTTTGTTAGTCTCCTTTCTTGTTTTTCTTGGATTGGAGATTAACATATTCCTTTTGATGTTTTGGCTAAGGCTTGAAGAATTCGTCGAGCCGTTCGAGGGAGCCAAGAGTAGATTCGTTTATGTCCAATCATAACTTAGATCTTCATACCAGGTATGGGGAAAATGGATTAGTATGAACATGTAGGCTTTGGGGTAACGTAAGATGAACCCATGACCCTGTTGTGTGTTATATACCTGATAAGCCTCTAGCTTATCTAGTTTTATGGCTAGAAAGGCTAAGATTTTTATGCTAATTGAGTGATTTAACCTCGCTAAACACCCGAATTTGACTTCTTTTGTCCCTAAATAACAATTTTAGTCTCTTAGAGAGGTTTTTGGAATTTTTGGGTTATTTTGAGTCAATAAAGCATTAAAATGCTACTTTTATATTTCAGGTTAAAAGTGATGCTCGAGGAAGCTAGGAAATTGAAGAAAACAAGCAAAAAGGCAAAAATGCAAGATTCGCTTCACGAAAGGCTGCTCGCCTCGCGAGCCTGAGAAGCAGATTAAGTAGGAACATGCATCATTCAACCTCGCGACACGAAGGAAGTTCTCACCTCGTGAGCCTGAAGCAATAGAATTGAAGGCCACTCAGGCTCGCCTTACGAGCATCCAAATTTAAAATGGCACCAAACTTAAGACTCGCGTCGCGAGTCCCTGCTCGCCCCGCGAGCGCGTGCAGACCCGGCCCATTATAAATAGCTTGTTTTAGGTCAGAATTAGAGAGCTTTTGATAGTAATTAATCCTTGTTTCCTTGGAGCTGCGTCTCCCTCTGTTTTTTCAGTAGTTTTCTTCTTTTATGATGAATTCTATTATTACTTTGATAGTTGATCTCGTCTCCATGAGGAACTAATCCCTATTCTGAGGGAACAATGAAGCCACCCTTTATGGCATAGCGAATTTCAATGTGATGTATTATTTTCCTTAACCCAATTCTTGTTTCTTAATTCTGCGTTTGTTGTGCTAATCAAACGGGCCCTTGGTTAACTTGTCAGTGTGATGAGACTTGGTAGGTAATTCGTGCTTAGGACTTGAATTAGGAACACCAGTTGAATATTGCATTGGTAGTGGGTAGGAGATTGGTGCAACCATATAGGGAACAAGAACTTAATATAATCTAACTGTAGGTTATGAGACTTGGTAGGTAATTAATTTACAGTTTAGATACGTCCATTAGAGCATTGGTAGTGTCTTTAGGAGAAATTGGGGGGCCCAGTTGACAATGAAATTGAACATAGGAAATAGAAGATCGTCACTTGGGTAGTATGCATGATTGGGTAGGTGGATTCGTGACCTTAGAAGCTTTAATTATCAATTTAATCTCGTTGTTACTGTTAGCAATTTTAGATAATTATTTTAGATAAATTCTTGTTACTTGATCTTTCTCTCTCTTCTCAACCAATTGTTATTGACTTGGTCTAACGATTTGAATTTCCTTTTAAAGATTTGGTTAAATTGGTCTCCCAATCCTTGTGTTCGCCCTCGATATTCCTTACTGTATTTTTATTACTTGCAACGAACCGGTACACTTGCCGGATTCGCAACAAGTTTTTGGTGCCGTTGTCGGGGATTGGCACAACCAATTTTCCTAAATTTTAGGAAAAATAAATATTTTGATTAAGCAATTTTTTCTTTTAAATTTCTGCACTTTTTATATCTTTTAACTTCTTTGATCCACTTGGTCTTGGATTGTTTTTGTGTATGCGAGGTACCGTTCCACCGGGAGACTTGCTATATGGCCCAGAGATTCGACGGACTGAGAAGCGGTTGAGGAAGGAATTGAGAGAGAAAATGAGAATTGAAGCAATCCAACCCATCAATCTTGAAGGAATGGCATAAGGAGATCCTCCAGCTTACAAGCCTCTCTATGAGTATAAGGTCCTAACTTGGATGATTGTGCTTCTACTGTTGTTAGGCCGACCATCACAGCCAATTCTTTTGAGATCAAGTCATCGGTTCTGAACCAGGTGCAAAGGAATCATTTTGATAGGAGTGCAAGCCAAGATCCTCATAGGCATATTGCACACCTTTTGGAGATCTGTGATATGTTGAAGACTCCTGGAGTTTCAGATGACGCCTTCCGTTTGCGACTATTCCCTCTTTCTCTTCAGGATAGAGCACGCGATTGGCTAGATTTTAATTTCGATAGAGGTAGCATTATGACTTGGGAGGATATGGCTCAGAAATCCCTCACAAGGTTCTTTCCTCCTTAGAGAGTGACACAACTGAAGATAGCAGTTACTTCCTTCAGGCAACATGAGGATGAGACTTACAATGAAGCTTGGGAAAGGTATAATGTGCTATTGAGGAGATGTCCTTCTTCCTAATTTGATTTGGTAACTAAGGTCCAACATTTCTTAAATGGGTTGAGGGGTCGCTACCAAATGAACTGTGATGCCGCAGCTGGCGGTTTTTTCTCTTGCAAGTCAGCAGAGGATGCATGGGCATTGTTGGAAAAGATGTCTAGGAATGATTATAACCTTAATGGTAGTCACTCTTCTAGTGCATCTAATCAAAATTCTTCCGGACTCGGTGCAACATCTATTGAAGCTATTCTTGAGCAGAACGCACTTCTAAAGAAGCATAATGAAGCACTAAATAGCAAGATGAAGGTGAACGCAGTACGGGAAGGATTGCCAACGGGTTGTGATTTTTGCAGTGGTGATCATGACAGTGAAAATTGTTCGGGTAACTTTTCTCATGAGCATATGGACTCGTGTCACAACTTCTACGATACAGTAGCACAACGCAATGACTATCAGAGAAACAGACAGAATGACTACCACAATGGGCAGAATTGGAATGTTAGGAGAGACCATCCGGGTTTCTCTTGGAGTAACACCAGTGGTGGATTGACCGGGTAACAACAACAGAATCAGAGGCATAACTATAGGATTCAACAACACAATACTCAGCAAGCTCTCCCTAAGCCTAATCAGTTACAGATCATAGACACAACCATTAACAAGTTGGCAACTCACACAAGGGTAGCAATTCCGAATCTTGAGACTCAGGTAGCGCAATTGGCAAAGCAACTTAATGAGCATCTTCCAGGCTCTTTCCCAGGTAATACTGAGAACAACCCCAAGAACCAATGCAATGTCGTGACCACTAGAAGCGGTAAGGTGTTAGAATCAAATGGGGGTGCAATTAGTTCTCCTGAAGTTGAAACTCTGGAACAATGATAAACCGTTGGTTCCTCTAGTTTTATGACTAGAAAGACCTCAATTTTGATACCAATTGTGCGAGTTCATTCTCATTTTAGCCCAAATTTGACTTTAATTGTTCACAAGCAATTCCTTTTAGACTTAGGGATAATTTTTAGTAGTTTCTTTTAGTTTCCTATCAAAATAAAACATTTAATGCTAATTTTATTTTCAGGTTAAAAGTGAAGCTCGAGGAAGCTAGGAAAAATGAAGGAAACAACCAAAAGGCAAAAAGTGGCTATTCACCTCACGAACAGAAGCTCGCCCGCGAGCACGAAAGAGCAGATTAAGTAGGAACATGCAGCCATTCAGCCTCACCTCGCGAGGCGGTGCTGCTCGCCTCGCGAGCCGGACTCGATGAAATGAAGATCATTCTCGCTTCACCTCGCTAAAATTTTCTTGCCCCACGAACTTAAGATTCGCCTCTTTCTTGCCTATCAACCAAGTTACCCAAGTGTTTTATCACCTTATCCCTAGTTTCAATTTAATTTCTTGTCAACCGGGAACCCTCAATTATCCTAATGTCACTTCCGATTTTCAAAAAGAAATATCTACAATTGCAAGTCCTCAATTTCCCAATTTATTCAACCCACAACTAGATTTATTAAGTTCTTGGTTCCCTATAACGATTGCACCGTTTTACTATTCTATCCCTAGTAATGTTCAAACGGTGTTCTTAATTCAAGTCCTAAGCACGAATCGCTTCCCAGCTTCAACGCACTAGACTAGTTAACCACTGGCCACATGATTAACGCAAACAAAACAGAATTAAGGAACAAGAAAAGAGACAGGGGTATAAGAAAATATTACTTGGATAAACTATGCCATCGAAGGTGGCTTCATCGTTCCCTTAGAAAGAAGGATTAGTTCCTCATAGAGACGAAAACAACGAAAAAAGTAATAAAAGCATTCATCCTTCAAGAACTGACTCAAAAACACTACACAGCTCCAAGCAAACTAGGATTACACTTTTCCAATAAAAAAACTACTCTCTATGACCTAAAACGAGCTATTTATAAAGTTTGGAATCTACGCGCGCTCGCGGGGCTAGCAAGGATTCACAAAGCGAATCTTAAGTTGGCACCAGTTCAAATTTGGACTTCTCGCAGGGCGAGACAATTTTGGCGAGGCGAAGCAGAATGATCTTCATTTCATTGAGTCTAGCTCCCGAGGCGAAGCTGAATGGCTGCTTGTTCCTGCTTAATCTGCTCTTCTGGCTCACGGGGCGAGATTCTGTTCGCGAGGCGAATAGCCACTTTTTGCCTTTTGCTTGTTTCCTTCATTTTTCCTAGCTTCCTCGAGCTTCACTTTTAACCTGAAAAAAAAATAGCATTAAATGCTTTATTTTGATAAGAAACTAAAAGAAATTACTAAAAATTATCCCTAAGTCTAAAAGGAATTGCTTGTGAACAATTAAAGTCAAATTTGGGCTAAAACGAGAATGACCTCGCACAATTGGTATCAAAATTGAGGTCTTTCTAGTCATAAAACTAGATGAACCAACGGTTTATCAAAATACACCAAACTTAAACTTTGCTTGTCCCCAAGCAAAATAACAAAATGAGAGACTCAAAACTAGGTAAGCTCAATGGGTTTAATCTCTCTTGCCCCAAATTTCGTGCAATTTCATCAATTTACCCTTACTCAATGTTTCCCTTTTCCTTACTTTATTTAATCAATCCCCAATTTCAAACAACCACAAGTGGAAACAGAGCAAGCAAAGGAAGATGAGGTAGCTAGTGAGAAGGTGCAGGAGCAAGGTGGGAAATTGAAATTAGTAGATGAAGAATTCCAAATAAAGAAGTGGGTTGAACCCTAAGATCTCCCTCCTTACATGAAGGTACCTTATCCAGAGAGATTGAAGGAGCCTGCACAAGATAAGCAATTCAACAAGTTCCTTGATGTATTCTGTATGCTTCAAATCAATATTCCATTTGCAGAAGCCTTGGAACAAATGCCATCTTATGCTCGGTTCATGAAGGAGCTTCTCTCCAAGAAACGGAAAATAGTGGACGAGGAAACGGTTGCTTTGACAGAGGAGTGTAGTGCAATTCTTCAAAGGAAACTACCTCCTAAGTTGAAGGATCTGGGTTCTTTTAGCATACCATGCACCATTGGAGAGATGACTATTGGGAAGGCCCTATGTGATTTAGGGGCAAGCATCAACTTATTGCCCCTATCTATGATGAGAAAGCTTGACATTCGCCAAGGGGACTATGATGATAGGGGTTAAGTCATTAATTGGAAAATTAATTGATGATGAGTAGGCTATGAATAACTATTCATGTCCCTAAGCTAGCTGGAACTAGCTTTAGTTAGAGGGTGGTGTAATTAATCTGAATCTAGGAATAGAACAAAGTTAATGAACCCGACCTTGAAGTGTTGGAAAAAAAAAACTTAAATTCCTGGAGCTAGATGCTAGAGCATGGTCAGAGCATAATGAGGGCTACATAGGATTTATGCTGCAGCATACCTGAAGCTGTTTTAATTATCTAAATCAACAGATCGTCCTTTTTCTATTAACCTGTTTTAATTTTAATTTCAAGTCGCAACTTGTTTATTTTCTAACATCAACACCTTTATTTCAATTCGTTTGCACACAACAATTTTTTGGTTACTTCATCATAACTCCTGGACTTATAATCTGAACTGGAATTTTGTTGCATCAATTTAATCCCTGTGGGAACGATATCTGAACGAAAGTTCTATATTACTTGAGGCTTCTGTGTATACTTGCACAAGCTTAAGAACTGCTGTTTTTAAGGCAACAAGTTTTTGGCGCCGTTGCTGGGGATTGTGATTGGTGTTTAAATTCTGTTTTTAGATTATTAGTTCTGTAGTTAGTGGTACTGATACTTTTAGTGCTTTGCTGTAGCACAGGGTACTGAAACGCTATGCGTAGGTTCTTGTCACCTAACTACAGATTTGATCCAGAGATAGAAAGGACTTTCAGAAGGCTTAGAAGAGGTCAAACGTATCAGCCTGTACCTGAGCTGGTTCTGAATACTCCAACCAACTCCACGCCTAATTCTGCTAAAGTATTGTCCCCTGCTGAATCAGAAATGGTTGAAGAAGCACCACAAGACAGCATGGCTATGGCCAATGACAGAAACTGTGCCATCAGGGGGTATGCAGTGTTTGACCCTGAAGCTATGAACACAGGGATAGTAAGGACTCCCATCACTGCACCTCAGTTTGAATTCAATCCAGTGATGTTCCAAACTTTGCAAACAATTGGCCAATTTAATGGAGTTGCAACAGAGGACCCTCACTTGCACCTCAAACAGTTTTTGGATGTAGCAAGCAACTTCAAGATCCCAGGAGTCACTGATGATGCATTCATATTGAGATTATTTCCATTCTCCTTGGGAGGAAGGGCTAAAAATTGGCTAAATTCCTTGGATGCAAATATTGATACTTGGAACAAACTTGCTGAAAATTTTTTGACCAAGTTCTTCCCACCAACTATGAATGCAAAGATGAGGACTGACATCATTTCATTCAGGCAGCATGATGATGACCACTATTTAAAGCATGGGAGAGATTTAAGCAACTCATTAAGAAGTGCCCCCACCATGGTATTCCATTTTGTATTCAGATGGAGCACTTATATAATGGAGTTTTACCTAGCTCAAGGATGATGTTAGATGCCTCAGCTGGAGGCAGTCTCCTCACTAAATCCTATAATGAGGCTCATGCTCTGATAGAAGGGATAGCAGCCAATAGCTATCAGTGGCCAATAGCAAGACAAGTTTCTGGAAAAGGCAATGCTGCAGCAGGAGCATATGAAGTAAGTGAAGTTACAGCACTGTCAGCTCAAATGACCTCTCTAACTAATATGGTTAGGGGACTGACCATGGCAAATCAAGGAAATTCCTTTGCTCCACCCATATTGACTGAAGAGATGGTGAATGAAAAAATCTACAAGGCAGATGTTGTATCATGTGTTTATTGTGGACGAGATCATGTGTTTGAGAATTGCTCTGCAAACCCCGCCGTGATCAACTATGTGGGAAACAACCATTACAGAGGCAATAATTCATTGGAAACGCAGGATGACAGCAATCACAACATCCTAATCTGAGGTATTCCAATTACAGCAACACACTGAATCCACCCTCTGGTTACAATCAACAACAGTAGCCTAGGCAGTAACAACCCCAATTGTAGCAGAAAACTCCAGATTCATCCTTAGAAGCTGTATTAAAGGCATTCATGACAGAGACCAAAGCTGGAATGAGAAACTTAGAGACTCAAGTGGGACAGTTTTGCAATGCAATCAACTTAAGGCAGGCTGGCTCATTACCTGCTTCTACTGAAGACCCCAAGGCCTCAAGTTCTGAAGGAGGCGAAGACCAATGCAAGGTAATCCATTTAAGAAGTGGTAAAGATGTAGAAGGTGCAGAACCAAAGAAGAAACAAAAGGTGGATAATTTAGATTCAGAGAAGGAAAAATCAGAAGAAAATGTGGTAACAGAGCAACCTGCAGTAGTTGAAAAGGTGCCTGATGCTGCATCACACCCTGCTATGCCCAAATTGATGTCAAAAAGGCCTCCACCACCCTTCCCTCAGAGACTGAAGAAAGCTCACCAAGAGAAACAATTCAACAAGTTTCTGGATGTACTAAAGCAGCTTCATATCAACATACCCTTGGTAGAAGCTCTGCAACAGATGCCCAATTACACAAAGTTCATGAAAGATATGCTCATTAAGAAAAGAAGATTGGGAGAATTTGAAACTGTTGCTATGACTGAAGAATGCATCATGATGTTGCAGAACAAGGTGCCAAGGAAAATGAAAGATCCTGGAAGTTTAACCAAACCATGTTCATTGGAGATACCTACTGTGGTAAAGCTTCATGTGACTTAGGAGCAAGCATCAACCTTATGCCCATGTCTATTTTCAAGAAGCTGGGAATTGGAAAAGCAAGGCCTACATCTGTTACTCTTCAGCTGGCTGATAGATCCATCGCATATCCAGAAGGGAAAATTGAAGATGTGTTGATCAAGGTCGATAAATTTTTATTTCCTGTGGATTTCATCATTTTGGATTTTGAAGCAGACAGAGAGGTTCCCATCATCCTAGGGAGACCATTCTTGGCAACAGGAAAAACCCTGATTGATGTGCAAAAAGGAGAACTTACCATGAGGGTTAATGATCAGCATGTTACATTTAATGTTTTCAATGCCCTGAAGTACCCTGATGAGGGTATGGAAGAATGCTCTCGCATTGAGACATTTGATGAATTGGTGCAACAACAATTTCTGAAGAACCATATAGACTATGTTGCAGCATCAATAGAAGATGAAAATTTCCATGATAGGATTCTGACAAATCCCTGAACAGCAAGACAGTACAACATATGTGGACCAGAAAATATGAGTCATTGGAGGTAACTGATGACACTGTTCAAGACAATATTCCTTCTATTGTTAAATCTCCATCCCTTGAACTAAAAGAATTGCCAAGTCACTTGAAATATGCTTACCTTGGTGATGATAATACTTTGCTTGTTATCATTTATGCTTCACGGAACGGCCTGCAAGAAGAACAATTGTTGACAATGTTAAAAAGGCACAAAAAGGCAATAGGGTGGCAGATAGCAGATATCAAGGGGATTAGTCCATCAATATGCATGCACATAATTCTTTTGGAAGAAGGCTCAAAGAATAGTATTTAAAGTCAGAGAAGGTTGAACCCAATTATGAAAGAGGTTGTCAAAAAGGAGATTATAAAGTGGCTGGATGTAGGGATTATCTATCCTATTTCTGACAGTGTTTGGGTGAGTCCAATCCAATGTGTTCCTAAGAAAGGAGGTGTGACTGTCATCACTAATGCGAAGAATGAGATCATCCTCACAAGAACTGTGACTGGTTGGAGGATTTGCATGGACTACAGAAAGTTGAACAAAGCCACAAGGAAAGACCCTTTCCCCTTGCCTTTCATTGATCAAATGTTGGACAGACTTGCTGGGAAGGATTATTATTGTTTTCAGGATGGATACTCAGGGTATAACCAGATTGCTATAGCACCAGAGGATCAGGAAAAGACAACCTTCACTTGTCCTTATGGCACATTTACTTTCAGAAGAATGCCATTCAGCCTGTGTAATGCTCTAGCAACCTTCCAGAGATGTATGATGGCAATTTTTTCTGATATGATTGAGAAATCAATGGAAGTGTTTATGGATGATTTCTCAGTGTTTGGGGAAACTTTCCAAACCTGTTTAATAAATCTGGAACGGATTTTGGATAGATGTGAAAAAACAAACCTAGTGCTGAATTGGGAGAAGTGTCACTTCATGGTGACTGAAGGAATTGTGCTGGGACATAGAATCTCCAGAAATGGCATTGAAGTGGACAAGGCAAAGATTGAAGTTATTGAAAAGCTGCCCCCAACCACATCAGTAAAAGGAATTAGGAGCTTCATAGGTCATGCTGGTTTTTACAGAAGTTTCATTAAGGACTTCTCAAAGATCTCTAAGCCATTGTGTCAGTTGTTGGAGCATGATAGGGCTTTTGAATTTAATGCAGAATGCGTAAAAGCCTTTGAACTTCTAAAGACTGCTCTTATCACTGCTCCAATTATTGTTCCACCTAACTGGGAGAAGCCTTTTGAGCTTATGTGTGATGCAAGTGACTATGCAGTGGGAGCTATTTTAGGACAGAGGTACAACAAAGTGTTGCATCCTGTTTATTATGCAAGCAAGTCCTTGATCGATGCTCAGATCAATTACACCACTACTGAAAAGGAGCTGCTAGCTGTAGTGTATGCCTTTGAGAAGTTTAGATCCTATCTTGTTGGAACAAAAGTGGTAGTTTACACAGACCACTCAGCAATCAAATATTTAATTGACAAGAAGGATGCTAAACCAAGGCTGATAAGGTGGGTGTTACTACTACAAGAATTTGATCTAGAAATCAGAGATAAGAAAGGAATGGAGAATCAAGTGGCTGATCACCTCTCAAGATTGCCAGAGGATGTTGCAGCATCCCGGGGAATAGCCATTGATGAATCTTTCCCTGATGAGCAGCTGCTAGCAATGCAAGATACTGCAGCACCATGGTATGATGATCTAGTCAACTTTCTTGCCAATGGTATGGTTCCTCCATACATGAATTCTCAGCAAAGGAAGAGATTTTTCCATCAAGCCAAACAATATGTCTGGGATGAATCATACCTTTACAAGATGTGCCCAGACAATCTGAATATAAGATGTGTGTTGTCGTGCGATCCGGCAAGTGTACCGGATTGTCGCCAAGTAATAAAAAGATATCGATCCCACAGAGACCGTGATCTCAAATCGCAACTAATTGTTAAATGATAAAACTGGACTGTATAAAAATAAGAATTTTTGAAGAGGTTTTGATTTTTGGAAAAAGAGATAACTTAGAAAATCATATAAGGAATGCAATCAAGTAAAACAGAAAGTAAATCAATTTATGCTTTTCAGATCTAAATGGATTCCTAGGAATTGAGTTACCAACAAGATTGTTTATGTTACTAAATTGATTATCCCTTGTTAATTACCAACATTACTTTGAAGGCGAATTTATCCTCAAATAGTTAATGCTCGCTCTCGGGTTACAAAAACCGTGCCCAATTAAACCAACCCCTACTCTCGTGGTAGTCGAATTTAGATTGGACCATTTACGTTTCGTGACAATTCATTAATTCTCGAAGGACCGCTTCTAACTCTCGTGATTTAAGTCCTAAGTCTGATTCTATAGATCCGATACCTAAGTTCACCGCTAGGTTCCTCCTTAGAATATCTACGACACGCAAACAAGTGGCCACCGAATTCACGAGTAATTAAAACACTAGAAATCAGATCTAAAGCAAAATCGTAATTAACAAGAAATCGAAATCAATTCATAACATGAAAACAGAACTTGGGCATAGCCCCAATCCCCAGAAATTAAACTACTACTCAAGCATTGCCATGGTGATGACAAGCTTGATTAACAACAACATAAAATTAAAAAAATAAGAGAAGAGAAGAGGGAGAAGAAGAGAGATCCTAAATTATAGCCTAAGGGTAGCAACCAAAGTCTTTTTTCATCTCTGCCCAGATGCCTTATTTATAGATTAGGGAAGTTAGAATCCTAATTTAACACAAATTAGATCCAAATCAGTTGCTTCTGATCCAAGTAATGCGCGTCACGGTCGTGATGGCCATCACGTCCAGACCGTGACGGATTCTGCCATGGGCGTTTCTTCAATTTTTGGTCTATCACGGCCGTGACCACCATCACGGCTAGGCCGTGATCAGTTCTGCCTCTGAGGGTCTGGTTCAGCTGACAGGTCACGGCCGTGATAGACATCACGGCTAGGCTGTGACCAGTTCTGACTTTTGCCTTCTTTCTTTTCAGTTTTGCTCGATCATGGCCGTGATGGTCATCACAGCTAGGTCGTGATGGGCTCTGTTTGGCTCATTTTCTTCACTCTTCAAGCTCCATCTTCATGTAAGCTCCATCATGGTCAATCCTGAGCATTTTATCCTTAATTCCTGCAAAACAACACCACAAAACCGCCTTACCCGTTCCAAGGTAAAAACTAACCAAAAATCAAATTAAATATGCCTAAACTATATGAAAATGCATGCAAAATGATAAACAAATATGAGGTGTAATCACACTCATCAAATCACCCCAAGTTTAAGATTTTGCTTGTCCTCAAGCAATCACCAAGGCCAGACGATATAAATAATCAGAGCATGGATAGTGAACCAAGAACCCGAGTAACTAATCCAAGTGACAGGCATTTTCAAATAAGAAACCAAGAGATAATCAGTTTCAAGTCCAATTAGAAGCTTAGGTTTCCTAAATTCATACTCTCACTGATTCGGGCACTCTTCTCACCTCACTCAAGTGTTTAAGGATACATGACAATTCGCTCAATTTCCTCAAGGAAGGCATTCTACCATAAGCTTGACCATTAACCAAATCTCTACTTTATTAATGAAAACAGAAAAGAATCAAGGGGTCTTTTATTTTGGTTGTAATGAGGCCATGTGATTAATCGTTAGGTAGGGAAATCAAGAAAAGGAAATTTCAAGAAGGCTAAACAAAATATCAAACATTGAAAAGCATGATGTTGAGTTACGAAATCTAGGCAAGTATACCTAGTCGTACAAGTAATACGGTAGTGAGACCGGATATCGTTCCCACGAGGATTGAGACAATTACTAGCACGTACCAAATTAACTACTATCTAAGTGAACCTTTGGATGGAAGGGAGCTCAATACTAAATACCAAGCCCAACAAGAGTTAAAATAAACAAAATAAAAGGAAAAAGTTCTTTTAGGATTTTCATCGAACACTTAGAATGCAGAAAAAGAGATTCTTCAAATATGAAAGATGTTGGGATTAAATTTCACCAAACCTTAGCCTCATGCAATACCGAGACCACCAATCCAGTTTATGCTTCAAATATTAAAATCAACCCACAAAATTACTCAAGCCCTAATTCCTTAGATGACAAGAGCCTAAATCCTCTAATTAAACCCTAATTCCTTAGGTGGCCTAATTAGTGAATTTGCATTAAGAGTAGGGATTATACGATTACTAATAAACCAAAATCCATTCCTAGATGCAAGGTTTACTAGGTGATTAATTCCAGATCAAGAATTGATAAGAACGTCCCCATTGCAAATCAAATCTCAAAATCAATTCATGGATGATCAGACCATAAAAAGCATTAAGCACAGGAATCAAATACTAATAAGAAGGCATAAACATAGATTAATACATCAAAGTAAATACATGATATTCAGTTTAGCTACATCTAATCCCAACAAAAATGGATTTAGCTACTCATAGTGATAGAGAAAGCCAAAACCAGAGAAATAGAAACAAGGGAGAGAAGGAACTCCATGGAGGCTTTCCACAGCAGCCACAGTGATGTCGTCGCGCCGCGGATGCGACGCGCGCTCATGCGAATCCGACAAGTGTACCGGACTGCCGTCAAGTAATAAAAGATATCGAACCCACAGAGACTGTGTTCCCGAATCACAATGAATTTCGAATCGATTAAGTTCTGGACTTTTTAGAGAGGGTTTTGAAATTGGTTTTTGAATTTGAATTTAAATGATAAACAAACAGAAAACAAATGTTTTTGGGGTTTTCGATTTAAATGGATTCCTAGGGATTTAGGTTACCACAAGATCGTTGACGTTATGAAGTTGATTACCCTTGTTAATTAGCGAAATTGCCTTGAAGGCGAGTTTATCCTCTGATAGCTTAAGCTCCCTCTCGGGTTACAAAAGCCGTGCCCAATTGACCCGACCCCTACTCTCGTGGTAGTCGATCCCAGATTGGACCCTTTGCGTTTCGTGACAACTCGTTGCTCCTCGAGGAACGGCTTCTAACTCTCGTGATTTCAGTCCCAAGTCTGACTTCTATAGGTCCGACACCCAAGTTCACCGCTAGGTTCCTCCTTGAAATGTCTCAGTCATGCGAATAACCTAAGTTCACCGCTAGGTTCCTCCTTGGATCATTCACATCTCACAAACTAGTGGCTGCCGGGCTTTACGAGTGAAACACCCTAGAAATCCTAAGTTCACCGCTAGGTTCCTCCTTAGACCGTCTATGTCACGTAAATAACGGTTGCCGAAATTTATGAGTGGTTAACACGCTAGAAATCAGATCTAAAGCAAATCGTAATTAACAAAGAGTTTACATCAAATTTACATCATAAACAAACTTGGGCAGAGCCCTAATCCCTAGAAACTATGCCACTACTCCAGTCTTGCCATGGAGATGACAAGCTGGGTTGACAACATAATAAAAATCAGAAAAGAGAAGAGAGGAGAAGAAGAGAGATCTAAGCCTAAGTCCTAATGTGTTGTGTTCTCTCCAATGTGTGATTGTGTACTTTGTATCTGATGCCTTGGTCCATATTTATAGAAATGGGGAAGTTAGAGTCCCAAACCAACTCAAAATCTGATCTATTTCGGTTTCTTCAGGTCCAAGTAATGCGCGTCACGGCCGTGACGGCCATCACGGCCAGGCCGTGACGGTCTCTGCCTCTGCCATTTCTGAAAAATTCAATTTCTCGCGACGCGAGATATGTCTCGCGACGCGAGCCCTCAGCATCATGGCCCGTGAAGAATTTCACGGCTAGGCCGTGATGTGCTCTGACTTGTGGTGGTTTTGGGTCACGGCCGTGATGGCTATCACGGCCAGGCCGTGACAGACTCTGACTTCAGCCTTTCTTCTTTTTCAGTTTTGCTCGATCATGGCCGTGATGGGCATCACGGCTAGGCCGTGATGGGCTCTGTTTGGCTCATTTTCTTCAGTTTTAAAGCTCCATCTTCATCCAAACTTCATCATGGTTGATCTCGAGCAATTTACCCTTGATATCTGCAAAACAACACACGAAAACTGCCTTACCCGTTCCAAAGGAAAATTAACCTAAAATCTAATAAAAATATGCCTAAACTACATGAAAATGCATGCAAAATGATGGACAAAGATGAGGTGGAATCACACTCATCACACAGCAGCCCCCTGGCTTAGAGAATTAGGGTTAAAGTCTGGTCCCTGTTCTGGTCTGGGTAAAAGTCCCACTTTCATTCTGCCCCTGATGCCTTATTTATAGAATTGGATTCAAATAACGCGCGTCACGGCCATGATGGCCATCACGGCCAGGCCGTGACGGGTTCTGTCATGGGCGCGCTTTCAATTTTTGAAGCATCACGGCCGTGATGCTCATCACGGCTAGGCCGTGATGCTCATCACGGCTAGGCCGTGATGCTCATCACGGCTAGGCCGTGATCAGTTCTGCCTGTAGCGTTGCTTCACCAAATGGTCTGTCACGGCCGTGATGGGCATCACGGCCTGGCTGTGACAGATTCTGCCTAGAAGGGGTCTGGCTTAGTTAACATGTCACGGCCGTGATGGGCATCACGGCTAGGCCGTGACAGCTTCTGACTTTTGCCTTCTTTTCTTTCCAGTTTTGCTTGATCATGGCGGTGATGGTCATCACGGCTGGGCCGTGATGGGCTCTGCTTGGCTCATTTTCTTCACTTTTCAAGCTCTATCTTTATCCAAGCTCCGTCATGGTCAATCCTGAGCATTTTACCCTTCATTCCTGCAAAACAACACCACGAAACCGCCTCACCCGTTCCAAGGTAAAAACTAACAAAAATCAAACTAAAATTGCCTAAACTATATGAAAATGCATGCAAAAATGTACATGAAATATGAGGTGTAATCACACTCATCACATGACACCTTCTAAAATACCTTTTTGGGCTTTAGTTCACTTTTCCACCTTTCTTCCTCTTTTTTATTTCTCACTTTCTTTTTGTCATCCCCTTCTTTGATTTTTTTTTTGATTTTTTTATATTTATTTATTTGAAGAAGGGGAGATTTTCAACTTTAGAGAAATTTCTCTAACTTTTTCATCCTACAATTTATTTTTCAAAATATCTTTTTACCCTTTTTGTAATACTTTAAAAGGTGTCATACCAAGCATTATTCGCCAAAATAAATTAAGGTACCAAGAAAAGTATTTTATTCTTTCAAGCTCAAAATTGGGCAACTAAGGGGTAGCATTTAATCAATCAAAGCTCAGAAGGCCAGAAAAATACCTAATGCCTCAATCATTTTCAAAAATTGTTTTCAAATATTTTTAAGTTTCAAAGCGGTTTCAAGTCAAGTTCTAGAGAATACAATCCAAGAGGAATAAAACACTCAATCACAAAGAAAGGGGTAGATTTAGTGAGTACCCCTTTTAGGCTCAAAAATCTCACATTTAGTAGTTTAAAATCAGTGAGAAACACAAATCTAAGGAACCACATGCTAATTATCAACTATTAAAAGAATATCTCAAGCATTTTTATTTTTACCCTTATCACAAGAATAAAAAAATTGGGTTCAAAAATTCACTATCTCAATTTATTTGGCACCAAGTTCTCGCAATCGGATGCATAATCTAAGCAAGGGGGCAATCTAATCATGTGATCATGCAAAACTATGCCTATATGAATGCAACATGAAAAATGAAAAATGAAAAAATGCAAAAAATTTCAAAAATACCCCTACCCCAAGCTTAAAGATTTACATTGTCCTCAATGTAAATAATCAAGTCGGAGAGAGGAGAAAAATGGAACAACTCACCGAGGTGGTAGCGGGTGTTGGCTCACATGCAAGTCAAAAACTTGTTGGAAGATGTATCACGGCTAGGCCGTGATCAATTCTGGTCCATAGGAGCTGGCCTGTCACGGCCGTGACTTCTATCACGGCTAGGCCGTGATGCATTCTGATCTTCAGGGTCCTTCTCATCACGCCCGTGATGGGTATCACGGTTGGGCCGTGATCCTTTCTGGTCTTCTTTGGTTAGCTCATCACGTCCGTGACCTCTGGAACGGCCTGGACGTGATGGTTACTGACTTTGTTTGTCCTTGCCCTTTTTGCTCTTCCTTCCTTCATAACCTGAAAACACTTGGCAAATCTATTAATTTATGAATTTTTTATTTTTTTTCCTCTTGATCTTCTCAAATTATTCAAGAGTTAAATTCAAAAACAAATTGAAAAGGGAAGGAAAACTTGGGTTGCCTCCCAAGAAGCGCTTATTTACGGTCTTAAGCTTGACCATACTTCTTTCAATCAACCGGGGTCGACTGGGCGTAGAAGTGCAGGAACACTTCTCTTCCATGGGAGTCCTTCAAAGAGCCGATTCTGCTCATATGGCCAATTGCGCTTCCGCTTTGCTCTTTTCACTCTGAGCTTCATGGCCTTACTCCCTCCCGGCGGAAGTTTTGTTTCCACATGATAAACAACTTCATCACCACTGGGTGCATCATTCGCCATGCAAATCTTCGGAGTTGCTTCCATGTTGAGTTCTTCCTTTACCACTGGAGACGTTATATCGATCCTGCACACATGACTCTCAAAAGGAGGGTTGTTATATGAGTTAGTCAATTCAAAATCTACCCTACCTTCCTCTACATTTAGAGAGAGTTTGCCATTCTTTACGTCTATCATCGCTCCAGCGGTGGCCAAGAATGGCCTTCCTAGAATGATGGGGAATTTAGAATTCCCGTTCATATCCAATACCAGGAAATCGATAGGGATGAAAAATTTCCCTACCTTTACGGGAACATTCTCTAGTATGCCTAGAGGAGTTTTGGTTGAGCCATCCGCGAATTGTAAAGGGAATTTGAATGGACTCAACTCCTTGGTTCCCAACCTTTCCAAGATAGAAAGCGGCATCAAGCTCGCACTAGCCCCTAAGTCACATAAGGCTTGGTCTATTTGCACTTCTTCAATTGAGCAAGCAATAGAGAAACTACCTGGGTCTTTCAGCTTAGGAGGCATATTAGTTTCTATATCTACTAGCTTTTTCTTGACCAACCTTGGTGGGAAAGGTGTTGGGGGTTGGTACGGTGGTGGAGGGACGTATTTTGGCTCTGTCTCTTCCTCTTTGCTCATGTCCTCCTCTGGTTCCACGTCCTTTTTAGCTACCCCAAGCTTATCATCCCTCAAGTATATGGCATTACAATGTTCATTGGGATTAACTTCGGGTTGCCCTAGGAATGTACCCTTAGGTCTAGAGTATGTGTTGGCTTGTTGGCCAATCTGAGTTTCTAGCATCTTGTTATGAATGGCTAAGTTATCTACCTTAGATTCTAGCTCTTTTATTGCCTCGTTTACTGCCCTACCTTGTTGTCTAAACTCTTCATTTTGTTTTGTTTGAGTTTCTACAAAACTTTCCAATAAAGACTCGAGTTTAGACTTCTGTACCTGAGGATACCCCGGTGCGGGTTTCCTATTACCTTGAACTTCTTGGAACTCGTGGTTCAGCATGTTGCTGTAGTTCCCGTAGGAGAGGTAAGGGTTGTTCTTCCTTCCTTGGTTGTAAGCATTTGGAGGAGCATAATTTAGCAACTTCGGGTTCGTGTCGTAGAAGTTGTGACAAGAATTCACTTGTTCCCCCGAAGCGCCGGATCCATGAGCAATACCACGTGGGCACTCCATGATGTCATGTCCCTGCATTCCACAAATCTCACAAACAATGTTAGTAGCACCTATTGCACTCACATTAGCCCTTTCGAGCTGATCAAAGCGTTTATTCAGTGAGTCTATTTTAGACATAATAAGATCAGTACTACTCATTTCAAACTTACCCCCTGAAATATTTTTCAGGTTATTACCTCTTTCTGAACCCCATTGGTGGTAGTTGGTGGCAACGTTTTCAATGATGTTGAATGCCTCAGTCAGAGGCCTATTCATAAAGGCTCCATCAGCTGCGGAGTCAAGTGACACCTTCGAAGAGTAGTCCAATCCATTGTAGAAGGTGTGTACTAATAACCACCTCTCGAGTCCATGATGTGGGCATGACTCTAGCAATCCCTTGTAGCGATCCCAAGCTTCGGATAAGCATTCTCCATCTTTTTGGAAGAAGCCGGTGATCTGAGTTCATAAGTATGACGTCTTGGATGGAGGAAAGAATTTATCCAAGAATGCCTGCTCCAGTTGGTCCCAAGTCGACAAGGTATTAGCGGGTATTTGCTTCAGCCAAGTTTTCGCCTTTCCAGTGAGAGAGGAGGGGAACAACCTCAAACGAATAGCATCAACCGGGGCGCCTTGAATTCTAACTGCATCGGTGAACTCCAAGAATGTCTCCACGTGATCAGTCGGGTCCTCCGAGGGCAATCCTCCGAATTGATGTTGCCTAATCATGTTGATTAGCATAGGCGGTATAGTGTAGTTCTCCGCCTCAATCTCTGGCCTAGCAATCCCAGTTCGCAAACCCCTAGCATTTGGGACTGCGTCGTCCTTCAATGGTTTGGTATCCGGGAGATTCGCCATTAGTGGAATGGGAATCAACCTCTCTCTCTCTCTTTGTAGTCTCCTACGTCTATGAAAGGTCCTTTCGACTTCGGGATCGACCTCACTAAGGTTTCCAAGACTTAGGGATCTTTGCATAAAAAACACAGAGATAGATACTCAAAAAGGAATTTTTTTAACAAATATAAAAATTAAATAAAAAGAAAAGGTCCAGAAAAATCTAAAAATTAAATTGAGATTCGAAAAAACACAGTCCTCGGCAACAGCGCCAAATACTTGTTGTCGTGCGATCCGGCAAGTGTCCTGGATTGTCGTCAAGTAATAAAAAGATATCGATCCCACAGAGACCGTGATCTCAAATCGCAACTAATTGTTAAATGATAAAACTGGACTGTATAAAAATAAGAATTTTTGAAGAGGTTTTGATTTTTGGAATAAGAGATAACTTAGAAAATCAGATAAGGAATGCAATCAAGTAAAACAAAAAGTAAATCAATTTATGGTTTTCAGATCTAAATGGATTCCTAGGAATTGAGTTACCAACAAGATTGTTTATGTTACTAAATTGATTATCCCTTGTTAATTACCAACATTACTTTGAAGGCGAATTTATCCTCAAATAGTTAATGCTCGCTCTCGGGTTACAAAAACCGTGCCCAATTAAACCAACCCCTACTCTCGTGGTAGTCGAATTTAGATTGGACCCTTTACGTTTCGTGACAATTCGTTTATCCTCGAATGACCGCTTCTAACTCTAGTGATTTAAGTCCTAAGTCTGATTCTATAGATTCGATACCTAAGTTCACCGCTAGGTTCCTCCTTAGAATATCTACGACACGCAAACAAGTGGCCACCGAATTCATGAGTAATTAAAACACTAGAAATCAGATCTAAAGCAAAATCATAATTAACAAAAAATCAAAATCAATTCATAACATGAAAACAGATCTTGGGCATAGCCCAAATCCCAAGAAATTAAACTACTACTCAAGCATTGCCATGGTGATGACAAGCTTGATTAACAACAACATAAAATAAAAAATTAAGAGAAGAGAAGAGGGAGAAGAAGAGAGATCCTAAATTATAGCCTAAGAGTAGCAACCAAAGTCTTTTTTCATCTCTGCCCAGATGCCTTATTTATAGATTAGGGAAGTTAGAATCCCAATCTAACACAAATTAGATCCAAATCAGTTGCTTCTGATCCAAGTAATGCGCGTCACGGCCGTGATGGCCATCACGTCCAGGTCGTGACGGATTCTGCCATGGGCGTTTCTTCAATTTTTGGTCTATCACAACCATGACCACCATCACGGCTAGGCCGTGATCAGTTCTGCTTGTGAGGGTCTGGTTCAGCTGACAGGTCACGGCCGTGATAGACATCACGGCTAGGCCGTGACCAGGTCTGACTTTTGCCTTCTTTCTTTTCAGTTTTGCTCGATCATGGCCATGATGGTCATCACGTCTAGGCCGTGATGGGCTCTGTTTGGCTCATTTTCTTCACTCTTCAAGCTCCATCTTCATGTAAGCTCCATCATGGTCAATCCTGAGCATTTTATCCTTAATTCCTGCAAAACAACACCACAAAACCGCCTTACTCGTTCCAAGGTAAAAACTAACCAAAAATCAAATTAAATATTCCTAAACTATATGAAAATGCATGCAAAATGATAAACAAATATGAGGTGTAATCACACTCATCAATGTGCTGTAGATCAAGAATTCCATGACATTCTGACTCAATGTCATCCTGCAGCATACGGAGGACATTTTGGTGGTATGATAACTGCTGCTGAGGTTCTCCAGTCAGGTTTATTCAGGCATACCCTTTTTAAAGATGCACATGAATTTGTTAAACATTGTGATAGATGCCAAAGGATGGGGAACTTGCCCAATAAATATAAAATGCCTCTCAACACCATTTTGGAAATTGAACTTTTTGATGTATGGGGTATTGATTTTATGGGACCATTTCCTCCTTCTTTTGGCTACATTTACATTATAGTAGCTGTTGATTATGTGTCTAAATGGGTGGAGGCTGTGGCAACAATCAAAAATGATGCTAGGGTGGTAACAAAGGTTTTACAGAAAAACATCTTTACTAGATTTGGAACCCCTAGAGCAATCATTAGTGATGAAGGAACCCATTTTTGCAACCAAGTTTTTTCCAAATTGCTTGCAAAATATGGAGTAAAGCATAAAGTTGCCACAATCTATCACCCATAAACTAATGGTCAAGCTGAGTTGTCCAATAGGGTAATCAAAAGGATCTTGGAGAAAATGGTTGACACAAGTAGGAAGGATTGGTCCTCACATCTGGATGAGGCACTGTGGGCTTATAGAACTGCATTCAAGACTTCTTTAGGGATGTCCCCACATAGACTGATATATGGGAAAGCTTGCCATTTACCCTTAGAGTTGCAGCACAAGGCTCTCTGGGCAGTCAAGAAACTAAACTTTGATCTTCAATCTGCTAGAGCAGCACGTATGCTGCAGCTTAATGAAATGGAGGAACACAGACTGTTCTCCTATGAAAATGCTGAAGCATACAAGGCAAAAACTAAGACCTGGCATGATAAGAAGATACATCACAGATCCTTTCATGAAGGAGAGAAAGTGTTGCTATTTAACTCTAGGCTGCAGCTTTTCCCTGGCAAGTTGAAGTCAAGATGGTCTGGCCCATTCATAATTGAAAGGTCTACCCACATGGAGTTGTTGATCTGATGGATGTTGATAGTGGGAGAGAATTCAAAGTTAATGGTCAGAGAATCAAGCATTATTTTGGTGAACCTTTAGACAGAATGAAGGTCACCACCACTCTTGATGATACTGCATGATGCTGCATCACGGTGTGACTGAGGACCTTGTAAACCAAGCGCTCATGGGAGGCAGCCCATGAATAAAAAAGCATTTACCTTTCTGAATAAAAAAGCAGTAGTAAGGGCAGAAGTAATCGGGCTGCAACATAAGACAGAATACTAGGTTGCTCTGGAACAATGCTATAGCATGCAATTTAATGATAAAAACAGAAAAATGAAATCTTGAGGATAGGGATTATCTGCTGACAAGGGTACAAAGTGGGGACCAGCTGGACATTTTGTCCGTTGTGGAAAAAGAAGAAAAGTGGACAGTTTTAATAAATTTTTAATTTCAATAAATGCCAAAAGATATGGAGAGAGAAACCACTCTTCCCCAAGCCTAACCCCCAACCACATGATCTCCACCTCTCGGTAACCTCTCTCTCTTCTTTATTCTTTTCTTTCCCCACGATTACCACCCTCGGTAACCAATACCCCTCTCTCACCTGACACCTTAAATAGACCACTCACCCTTCTCTCTCACTCACACTTTACACACCCAACATCTATCTTCTTCCTTCTTCAACCTGTAACCCTAACACTCAACCCTTCCTATTCTTCACAAAATCACACCATGACTGCCAAGAAATCAAGCCGTGTGAAACACAAAGCTGTGAAGAATGCTGCTCCACCCTCTTCTGACCCAACCAAAACACTAACCAGCTGGGTTAGTGAAGAAGCACAAGAGAAGTATGAAAAAGAGACTCTCAACCGCAATCTCCATCAAGAAAAAGGTTTCAAATATGGGAAATGAGTGAACTTGGGTCTGCTCCCAGAGCTAGTAAACGTGATTGAAGCACATAAATGGAGGACCTTTGCTGAGCACAAAGATGGGTTTTGTACACAAATGGTTAGGGATTTTTACGCAAATATTGCATCTGACGTCCAAACATTTGTGGTTATCAGAGGAAGTAAGGTGTCTTTTTCTGCAAAGACGATTAATCAACATCTCGGTTTGGAGGAAGTGGAAAACGAGTATCAGCAGATTCTGAAAGCTGCAACAACTGCCAAGCTGCAGAAAATGAAGATGGAACTAGCTCTCCCTGGTGCAGACTTCATACAACAGGCAGAAGGCCAACTCAAACTGCCTCGGTCCATGCTGCAGCCTCTTGTAAAAATATGGTACCACTTCCTCAGATACTCTCTCTCCCCTACTTCTCATCTGGAAACAGTGGACAAAGAATGCATGGTTCTGCTCCACTGTATCTTGAACAAGAAAAAGATAAATGTGGTGGAGATACTCAAGAGTCAGATCACCACCTGTGCAATGAAGCAACAAGGTAATCCAATTTTCCTCTGTCTTATTACTGAACTCTGTTTGGAGCAAGGGATAGAGTATAACCCTGGGGAAGGGCTAGTACTGAACAAAGAATCCATTGATATGAACTGTGTGCTGAGGATGTACTCAGATTCTGAAAAAGTAAGTGCAAGTGGAAGCAAACCTCCCAGATCTAGCACCCCAGAACATCAGGATTGTTCTGGGATGCTGGATCAGAAAGTAGAAGAACTGGCTAGCATGCTGCAGCAACATGTGCAGCATGAGAAGACTTTCTGGAAATACTGTTTCTGCAAATATCAGTTGGAAAAGCAAACAATGAAGCTCAATGGTTGGAATCTTGAGACTCCAATCCTCCAGTTCCCCCAAGAAATTCTGCCACCTTTTGTTGAAGATGTCCCTATAACACCCCATCAACACAAATCTGTTTCTGATCCAGTACCTGAAAACCCTGAAAAATCTGCCAACATTGACCCTGCCCACAGCTCAATCTGAGATGAAGAATGGATGGGTATTGCCCCATCCAAGCAGCAGCAACAGAAAGAAGCTGAGGTCCCTGCCCCTAAAAAGAAGAAACCTGCCTCTAAAGCCTCCCAGCAAGATCAAGGGAGTTCTAAAAGGCCCCATGTTGCAGCCCCTGAGAAAGTACCCTCCACCACCCTTGTTGTAGCATCAACCCCTCCTTCAGCATCATAACCAGCAAAGAGCACAAAGTCAACTGCTGAGAAGGAATACCCGGTGATGAAATTTGTCGCTGTTTATATTGCAGAAGAGGTAGAAGAGGAGGAAGATACAATGCCTCTTTCAAAGAAACTAAAGATGGCTACAACCAATGTGGCTGTAAAGATTAAGAAAGAGAAGGTTGCTACAGCATTGAGGGAAGAGGAGGCTAAAGCTGCTGCAGCAGAGGAATATGACAAGGAAGAAGCTGCTGAGGCAGAGGAAGAAAAAGAAGAGGGAGCTGAAGAGAGCACTGAGGCTGAAGAAGAGAATGAAAAGAGTACTGAAACTGAGGCACAAGAAGAAAAAGATGAAGAAGAGAAAGAAGAGGAGGAAGTCCAGGTCACCGGAGCAACACAAGGCAAGATGCCCTCCAAGAGAGGAGGCACCAGGAAGACTTTGCGCACCAGAGATCCATAGGTTTGAAACATAGCCATAGTGGATGTTGGAGTTTCCTGCAGCATCCCACATCAGGATGCCCTAAACCTTCCACCCCATTCCCAGATTTATGTTATTTTCTTTTTAAGTTTTTGCAAGTAGTGGTCATTAGGACCTGTTATGTCTGTTTGTCTGTAGGGCCATAGTTGTTTGAATCCTGATTTATGAATGGTTGTGCATGAATCCCACCCCCTGTTTTTGATTCCAAATGATTAATGATTAATTGGAAAAGGCCTCTGGCCTCTTTTGTTGTGTTCAACTTGTACTGTGTAGAATGAAACTCTTGTTGTCTAATCTAATGCACCAACTTGAATGTGATCACCAACACTGCTGCACAATTGTTAGAATAGAGGGCATATGTGCTGTAGTATGAACAGATAAAGGTGAGCCTGAGTGACAGATTGCATTGAACATCTATGTTTCACACTCATGCATTTTCTGTAAGATTTGCTTTGATTCTGTCTGATCTTAACATACATAATTGCACACACTGTATGCTTGAGGCATTTTCTTGTTTGTTTTATGTTTGACAGAGCCTAAATAAGCCCACCCAACTAATATAATTACCCCTAGTTACCCCCTTTGAGCTTTGGCCATTTATTGAACAAACTAGCTCATTACAAGCCTTAGACCTGGAAAAACAAAATTCACCCGCAAGGTAGATTTAGAGGATGCTTTTGTAGCTAGTTCTGACATAAGTTTGGGGGAAGCTTGAGGACAAGCACCTGCTTAAGTTTGGGGGTGCTGTGCTGCAACACATGCACTTGCTGCAGCAGGGCTGTAAATAAATCAGTAAGGGATAGGCAGCCAGTGAATTAAAAAGTCATAAGTGGAAAATGTGAAGCTGCCATCCTCTTTTGTGAAGCTAGTTTTCAATGCTTCTAGCTACTTAGCCGTAAAAAAAACCTGAAAAATTTAAAATTATGAGCAGAGAACAAGACAATGCGTGAAAAATCAGAGTGTTCTCTGTTCACAGCAAAATGTTCAATAAAAGGTGGACTTGGTAATGGAAAGAAAGGACTCAAGAAAATAGAAAAATGAGGATTGTAGGATCAATTGAGAAGTTGAGCTAGATAGAAAAGCATCCTTATGCTCTACCTTGAGTAAGCTGCCTATCCAAATGATTCAACTCCACCTGTCCTAAGCCCAGTTACAGCCTTAAAGACCTCTTGCTGTGTGTAATTATGTGATTGTTTTAATTGTGATAGATTCTCATCAAATCTATATCAGAGATGCATGTTTGTGAGAAAGAGCGAAAATTCTAAAGTGAGGGTGAGATGCAGAACCAACTGTTCTGAGAGAGGAATGCTGCAGCATGTGTTAATCTATTTGAATCAATGTGTAGCAGTTGTTGTTGAGAGCGGGATAGAAGGAGTAGTTTGGTTAAGTAAGCAAGTGTGGATTTCTGGATGTGAGTTGAAGGATGGACAAATCTGGGTGGTGCTTGCATATCATTCATTGATGAGGATTTTTGTGTTCCTTGTATGTTTCTTTTGCATTACTTGAGGACAAGCAATGGTTTAAGTTTGGGGGTATGATAACTCTTTGAATGAAGAGTTATTTAGATCCTTTTTACTGTGATTCTTTTCCATCCTTAAGGTTTTAAGTTTCATTTCTATTAGAAAATGTTAGTTTGTAAATATTTGTGTTAAGTTTAGTGAATATTAGCCATTTACTCTTGATTGCTCTATCATTGTCTAAAAACTGTGTCTTGGTACGCAGAAAGCTTGCTAGAGCAAGGTTGAAGCATTGGGATACAGGGACTTGGTTGCTGCAGCAAGGACTACCTTCCAGTAGTATAGCACTAAAGGACAAAAGTTGACAAGGACACATTTCCTCTCTCCTCAAGGGTGCTGGTGCTGTCACTTTTAAGGATGCACATGCGCCTAGGATCAACTGCCCTACATCTTTTGAAATTTGGGCTAGGGTTATTCTATGAATTCTTTTCGGTTGTTGGCCCAAAATGGAATGAGAGAGAATAGGGTTTTGTGTACTATAAAAGCATTTAGCAACCCTAGTTAGAGAGGGACTTGAACATTTATTTTTTTACACATTGTCTTGTTGAGAGTTGCGCTGGTTTCTTTCTTCCTGAGCTGGTGCTGCCATGTTTTTTTACGTTGTTCTTCCCTTGTAATGGTTTCTTGCTTTTCTCTTATATCTGTTCTTTGTAAGTTCACTATGAGCTAAACTCTTTAAGCTTTGGGTATGCTAGTATAATGAATGTTTAGCCGAGTTATGTGATGGCTATGTTTGCATCTTCTTTTATCACTCATTTAATGTTGTTTGATTAAGAGTGATCAACTTGATTGAATACTTAGCTTGCTAAATTTGGAATAATTAAGTGGAAACTTGATAAAAGATAGTGGTTAAGTCATTAATTGGAAAATTAATCGATGATGAGTAGGCTAGGAATAACTATTCATGTCCCTAAGATAGTTGGAACGAGCTTTAGTTAGAGGGTGGTGTAATTAATCTGAATCTAGGAATATAACAAAGTTAATGAACCTGACCCTGTAGTGTTGGAAAACAAACCTTAAATTCCTGGAGCTAGATGCTAGAGCATGGTCAGAGCATAATGAGGGCTCACATGATTTATGCTGCAGCATACCTGAAGCTGTTTTAATTATCTAAATCAACAGATTGTCCTTTTTCTGTTAACCTATTTTAATTTTAATTTCAAGTCGCAACTTGTTTATTTTCTAGCATCAACACCTTTATTTCAATTTGTTTGCACACAACAATTTTTTGGTTACTTCATCCTAGCTCCTGGACTTATAATCTGAATTGGAATTGTGTTGCATCAATTTAATCCTTGTGGGAACAAAATCTGAACGAAAGTTCTATATTACTTGAGGCTTCTATGTATACTTGCACAAGCTTAAGAACAATTGTTTTTAAGGCAACAGAAGGGTGTCACACCCATCTTCTGTTGTTTCTTTGCATGTAATTTGTTTTATGCAGAGGATGGTGAGTAGTCTATTGAGGAGTGACTCCGAGGAGCTAGCTTGCTCGTAGTTTAGGATTTTATCTCTTACATAGTTATTCCGATGTATTTCCGGATATTGGTTACTAGCTCTGATATGTGACATTGGGGTTTTGGGCTTTATGTTTTCTTTTTCTTATGTTTTTACTTCATGTGATACACTACCTTGTTGACGTTTATTATTTATATATGCATGTTTTCTTTTTATATATATATATATATATATATATATATAGGGAGTGTATCATGTGAGAACTCATCTTTATTGTGAGAATTGAGAACTAACAATAAGAACCATTGGATCACAATAAAAAAGATTTAATTGATTAGATTAAAACATGGTTTTCAAAAGTCACGTGAACTCTTCTTCATCCTGCCTTTCACCCCTCCCTTTCACATATGAATGCCGTTTCTTTCAAAATCTCTCTCAAAACATTAAAAAAAAATACCGGAACGTCCTCCTCCACTTATATATTCTAATCATTGTTACTCACGAATAAACTTTTAAACTCTGTCAAAAAAATTAAAACATTAGAGTCAATGATCAATGATAACTTGAATAATAAATACCTTATGAATCATTGTGACTCATAAAAATGCGGTGATGCAATCATAGCACCACATATCATTAACAATATCAACAATTTGGATGCAATGTATACAAATGCAATAATGGTCAGGTATGTCCTGCAATTTGCCTCCTACGCGGTTCCGGCGGCAGCAACGTTCTGCGTTCGTGCGTGAAAGGGAGGATTGGGGAGAAAGAAGAAGAGGTCATGTGACTTTTTAAACCCATATTTTGATCTAATCCGTTAAATATTTTTAATTGTGATCGAATGACTCTTATTATTAGTTCTTATTTCTCACAATAAAAATGAGTTCTCACAAGATACACTCCATATATATATATATATATATGTGTGTGTGTGTGTGTGTGTGTGTGTGTGTGTGTGTGTGTGTGTGTGTGTGTGTGTGTGTGTGTGTGTGTGTGGGCGCGGGTAGAGGGTGTCACAATCCTCATAGAGTTAGAGTAGAAGTTGGATGCCCTCATTTCGTCACGCATTATCTTATTGTCTTTTGTCATGACATTTAGGATTAACCTTCTTTTAGGCCTCATCTGGAAATTAGCCATGACACAAGGACAAAAAGATATGAGAGTGCATGCCTCTTCCGGAACGATAAGAACACGGAAGAATATATGAGGAGAAGATGAGATTTTATAAAATTTGAAGTGTGTGATGAGAACACAAAGGAGGGTTATTTATAGGAAAAATTGGCTTAGTTTTAGAAGCGTTTGTTCAATAGCTATTAAGGCGGAATTGATTATGGACGGATTTCTATGCAATGAAATGTTGAATATCTGGTCTTCTCTACAGAGTTTATTATACTTCTATCTGTTCCATAAACTGTGCCAACGCCCAACGACTACGGGCAAAGAGTTGGTCACCTAAAAGTGTAGTATTAATTCGAGGAAAAGATAGCGTTTTCACATTCAAGCACTATGATAGTTACCACTTCCATAACATTTGTCCAAATAAACGCTATTAAAAGGTTATATTATGATAGCGCTTCCACGTTACGCGTTATTAATGATGTATGGGGTATAGAGCATTTTTTTAAAAAAATTGGTTAATGGGTAAAGATAGAGTTTTCTAGGTGAACCGCTATTAAAGGTTTATAATTTACTAACGTTTCTATTGGTCAGCGTTATTCTATTCAACACTTCCCCGCATTTTTTCAGAGCGCCACTTGCTGAAACCAATATTAAGTGAGCGTTATTAATTAAATCCCAAACCTGGCTTATTGTACCCAGAAATTTTAATAATTTATTAAAGCCTTTAATTGACATTATTCTAGAAGTTCAAAATTTCTCTTTGTACAACGGTTTGGTAATTTTTTTTGTAAGTTGTGAATATGTTCATAATTAATTAGTTATGGTGTGATTGAAAATATTTTGGGATAATATTTAATAATTAAATTAAATGAGAGTTTTAAGGCATAAACATGATAGTGCATATTTGACTCATCCATATTAATCAGATTACTTTAATTAAAATCATTAATGATTTAATGGATTTATGGGCTTTTACCCATCTTACGGACCAATGCTAGGTTAAGAAGAGGTGTAACCCCTTTCTCCCTCATTCTTCTTCTTTTTGAAAACCCTATAGAGAGAACTTAGAGTGAGAAAGTGTGAGAGAGTTTGGAGGAGAAGACACCATTGGAGAGCTTTGAGCTTGCTCTTCACACCTCCTCTTGTTCATTTTTGTTTGAGATTTAGAAGCACAACAACAATCGTGAAAAAGGTAAGGGATTTGTGATTTATTTTGGATATTTTTCATGGGTGTTAGTGTGGGATATGAAATGGGTTGGTGATGGTTAAAATAATGATATTTGTGAGTTGTTATGGGTGAATCCCTTTCAAGAAAATTGTTTGAAATATGTTTAGGTTTATTATTCATTGATTTATATGTTGTTGGTGGGTTGTTATTGCTGTTTGTTGGTTGAAAAGCATGAAAATGACGTTTTGGAGTGAAAATGGCGGAACAACAGTGTATTGCTACATTTCTATGTTTTCCAGACAGCGCTGAGCACTGGATTACGTAGCATTGGGCACTAGAGACAGAGCGACAAGCTTTAAAAATACATAACTTTTTATTTTATATCCCATTTTGGGTAAATAACCCCTTGTTGGAAAGCTTTGTGAGTCTACTTTCATATGAAACTTGTTTCAAATTAAAATTCCAATTATTTTTAAAGTAATCTCCAAAACCGTGGTAAAAGGTCAATGTTCCTATTTTTAAAATGTGGCATTTTGTTTGTTTGAGGTATACACGTTGCATATGATTATCTTTATGAATTATAACAAGAAAAGATATGGACTTTTATCTTAATTTGAGTAAAATAATGCGTATGAGTAATTGATGATATTGTATTGTAATGAATCCTTTACTTTAATAAAGTGCTTTAAGTGTAAAATGAGGTTATGATGAATGGTAGAAAATGTTCATGGTTGTTTTGGGTGTATTGAATTATCACCGGATTATGTTGATTTGATAATAAAGTGAGATGTGATGTATTATTCTTTTTGTTATTCATGAGAATAAATACCTTGAAGTGAGTAGCATTTGGTGCTTACCTTGAAAAGTATTCATGATATAATTCTTAAATTTGCTATGTGCATGTTTGTGATGTAGAAACTTTATGGATAGTACTTGGTGGAATAGACTGCCAATGTTTTGATATGAATCTTTGAGTATGTCAACCAAGTAGCGGGAGGCTCCGGTATATAAATAAAACCGACAGGGAGTGGGACCTTGTCAGACACTATGGCGTTGATGAGTGATGTTGATGTTAGCAGTAGGGTGCGATATCTTCGAGGTATGAAACTAAAAGCGTCGGGGTGGGAGGATCTTGACTGAACAACCCTAAGTGGACCCAAAGACTCGATGTATATGAAATATATCCCCTTATGAGCAGGACAAGGGTTGTGAGAAAAGAATGTAGTGCAAGTCATTCCATAAGTACTCTCTTGAGAGACAAGATGTCCATACAATATACTGTTAGTTTGTGATATCTTTTTCATCTTTAAAGATGCTTCTGATGTGTAGATTGAAAATGATTATATATTTGTTTGATCTAGTGCTTGTCTGAGTGTGCCTTTAATTCACTCTGGACTTTGTGTGATTGCAAGTGTTTGGAGAAAATTCCTTCACTGAGTCAGTGGACACACCTCACATTTAACATTTCAGATGCAAGTGTCTGCGAAGCTGTTGGAAGCATTGGGTGCCATGTGGAAAACTTTTAATGGGTTGATACTCATAGTTTAAATGTATCTTGTTTTACATAGGACTTTGTAATTTGTGTTGTTTGGTTACTTTGATGTATTATATTCATTATGCTATAATTAATGAATGCAATCATTTTCTTTCAATGAAACGAATTTTTTGTATGCATGTGAGGCTGCGATGGGGAAATGGAGACTTTCCTATTCGGCCAATCATGGCTATGAAATTCAGGTCATGACAACATTAGTCGCAACCTCCAATCTGCACGCATCTAGTCACGTCATCACCGAAATATCTTGCGAAACTGAATTGAAAGAGGAAGAAAGATGAACAGAAACGATAATAGGGGAGGGATTTGAGAATATTTAAATGTTATAATAAATTATAAAATAATAATTTATTTTAAAAATTATAATTAATTATAATAATTTTAATTAATAAATAAATATAAATAATAATTAGTAAATGTTACATGGCATTAAAATATATTACATTTGTCCATGTGGTAGTGTTGAGGTGACACTCCGTACTTAGCTACATCTGCATTTAACAAATGAGATCAAAACCTAAGGAAACAAAGTATAGAGACCAAAATCAAAACTCACATACTTTGTGGGGTCTAAAAAGTCCAGTGTGACACCCTTCTACCCCGCATGTTAATATAAAACATTTACTTAAAAGAGGTAATTATAAAACATGCATTTATTTGAAAAAAAATAAAAACTTGGATAAAAAGGTTTCACGTCTCAACAAAAACAACACGGAAATAACATAGTTTTAAAACAGTAAAACATAAACAAGACAGATAAAGAAAAACCCAACCCCGGTGTCACATACAGAGCTGGTATAACCAAAATCCGGATACATCACGAAAACAAACTAAACAACTAACAAAACTAAAAACTATAACTCAGCATTCTAACTAGAGTCGCGGCTCCTTAGAGTCACTCCTCTGCTGGCTGCTCACCATCATCTGCATAAGGAAATACATGCAACAGCAGAAACAGGAAAGCAGGGAGTAAGAAATCATGTAAACACAACGGCATGGGAATAGGGAATAAGATGAACATACATCATAGAATGGCATAGCAATATAACAACATACAATATTTATACATCATCATATAATACCATAACAACATGTTAATCATCCAACATATGCTATGCAGTGCAATGCAACCCTACTCCACTACTTCATCAATGCATGTGGATCCAACTAACTCAGGAAGTCAACTTCGGAGTAACATATCCATATTGGCCAAAAAGCACCAACACCGGCAGTTCCCCAAACCATGGAGGAACCCCTTGGATAGCCGACGTATCATAACTGGATACGCCACCTCGGGGGTGCACGATTCACCAAACCATGGGGGAACCACCCGAGACTTGGGCCAGATCATCATAATTAGGACGACCTCCCCTATGTTGAACATCCCTCCCAACATCAACTCCAATGCTCTATGCAAATGACACAACAACACACAAGGCAACCACCTCCTTTGCTTGGGCCTAAAAGCACCCAAGACTTATCACCAACATCAACATTAACACCTTAGACCCACACCGTGGGGTCAAGGCCCCCTTGGCCAAAAAGCACCAAGGTCCAACATAACAACATCTCGAAAAAAGCATCGAGAGCACTTTGGCCAAAAAGCACCAAAGGGTGACAACGTGCGATATCAGTTGTTAAGTTATCTAACTTGTTATCAGTTGATTAGTGTATTATTACATCATCTGGGGATAATTGGGGTAAACACCCCTTTTAATTCATTAATCTTAAGTTCTGACCAGTAGGGGGAAACACGGGCGTACTAAACCCCCAGCACGGTCGTGCTGCCACTTAAGTGGAGCACGGTCGTGCTCACTGTCCTGCACGGCCGTGCTCAATGTGCAGCCTGTTTTTCATAATTTAACTTCAGCACGGCCGTGCTCCTGGGCAGAGCCATACTGTTCAAGGCATAATTTAACGTGTTCAGCACGGCCGTGCTCCTGGGCAGGGCCATACTGTTCTGGGCAGAATTTAATGTGTTCTTGGAGTTTAGGTTCCCTAATTCTCTCAAATCAGATCCTAGGGTCTTAACTAAAACATTCGGCATGAAACTTCACCCCTGACTAACACAGTTCATGTCTTATGAAGCTTGGGGAATTAATCCCTTAATTCCTATGTTAACTAAGAATCCTAATTAAGTCAATTAGAGTCTTATTAACATATTCAACATAACGGTAACATCATCATCAACAACATATCCAGTCAATGTGATCAACATAATCCATGTCATAACAACAACATATATAATCATGGGTATTCATACCAATTCAACCAAAACTCATTGCATAAGACAATTCAATAGGCATACCACATCATGAACAACTCAACAATTATAACAAATAGGCATACCAATTAATCCAATTAAACATATAAACAATTCAGTCATACAACCAGGCAGATCATGGCATCAATACATTATAACGACAATAAAAGGGGCTCTGGGAACCCCTCATCTTACACAACTCCCTAGCCTTGTGTATACACTATTCTCCTCCCATACCTGGTACGAGGTTCACATTTCAAAAGAAGAAAGAAGATCCACTAGGGTCCCATCTCACTAGCGCTTGTCTACGACCTTAAGGATGACAAAGGGACACTTTGGTTCAACTCTAAGATTAAGAAATCAAAAGGAAGAGATCAATAACTTGAAAGAAAGAACACAAGGGACAAGGTGCACGAATTTTACCTTTTCTAAAGTCCCAAACAGCAAGCACAACGAACCCCTATTCGTAGCGATGTTCTCATATCAAGATGCAGTGAAGAACGGTACAAAAACGGGTTCCCTAGAGAGTTTTAGGGAGAAAAACCATACGGATTCAAAGAGGAAGGAGGGAGGCAGTTTTCTAAGTGTTAGGGTCGTGTAAACTAGGTTTAGGTCGAGTCTAATGGTATATATATGAGTTTGGGTCATAACGGGTTCCTATTTCAGCCCAAACTATATACAGTTCGGTATTTTGACCATAAATTGAGCTACAAGTTTCCGGTTGAGGCATTCTTGGTGTCGTTAGAAGGATCAGAGAAATATCTACAAATTAATGTCTAATGATCGAATCCTAAATCGGAATCTAAGATAGTCAAAAGTTCGATGAAAGTTTAGTGACAGATTTGGTAGTTATTCCTAGATAGGATCCTTAGGAGATTATGATAAGATCTTAAGATATAAACAAAAAGAGGATGATCCTATATTGATAAGGACTCAAATCTGATTGATTGAAGGGTTAAAATATAAGAATAACACTATCTCTATTTAAATACTAAATCACACGATATCTTATCATATCATTCTTAATCGCTTATTATTAATAAAATCACATATCATATATTAACATATAAAATCAAACATTAAGAGACACAATCTCATATTAATGCAAATAATCATATATTAATATACATATTATCATATGCAATAATATATATACATGTATATAAATATCAAACATATACATGCCAGAACTAACACATATAAACATAAGGGTGAATCTTGAGGTGTTACATCCAGCTTAAGCATCACAAGTTGATCACACTTCCCACCTTCTAAGAAGGGGTTGAAGAGGACCCCCTCTGTCATGTGCTCAAATCTAGATCAAAACAAAATGCATCAAAGTTCATACAATACCAACACCAAAAAAACAAATCTTGCAAGAAAACTACACCCTGAAACTATACCATCACCCTGTAAATATTAACACCACATTCTGGAAAAACAAGGTGAGGCAATCATGCTTCTACAAAACACACACGACAAAATACACCAGAATTACAAGACCAGAAATTAAATCAATATTAATTGTTGCTGTCATGACTTGCTCTTTAGCTATCACACTCCTTCAAACTGCAATTCCTCTATTTTCCAGCAGCAGCACATGATTTTCTTTTCATGTGTGCATCATTTTCACCACCCTATTCAGTTTCATATGAACTCAAACTGCTTCTTGAAACATCATAGAATTCCCTTTTATTGTAGCATTTTCAATTGTAGCCACCTCTTAGGACTCCCTGGATCTTGCATTGCAAAGTAGTCATCTTCACCTTTTTAAAGTCCACCATTTTTGTTGCACTCTAAAATCATCTTTGGATGAATATGCTATTAAGTAACACAAGCTAAAAATATCATAGCAGCATAACACTTAAAACACACAATAGATTAGGATTATTTAGGATTCTGATGATTTAAGATTTTTTTTAAATAATTATGTTTTTTATGTATTTATATTTTTGTATTTTAGGAATTTTATCTTCGTTATTGTTAAAAAACTTTAACTTTTAAGCCAAGAATCATATTTTCTTCAAAAGTCACTTCTAAGTCACTACGTGAAAAATGAGTGAACAGTGACGAAAATATTGGGCGATTTAGGGAACCGCCACCGGTTAAAAATCAAACATCTAAGATCGCGACGATTTTGTTAAACGCCTCAATTAATTTAATTTTAGTGACGGTTTTAAGTTAAACCGCCACAATTATTGTTAACTTAGCGGCGGTTTGTGCTAAACCGCCACAAAATTAATCTAATTTTTTATTTCCACAGGTTTCTCAATTAATTCCCGCTACTTTCACAAAATAGCCAGTTACAATTTCTGAACCCTAGCCTTGTGTTCTCTCCATTCATCGTCGCCACATAGCTTCTCGCTGCATTCATCTCTTCAATCAAGGTGGTTCCGACTTCTCTTCTTCTTCTCACTAGTGCAGAAAAGGGATTTCACATCGGTTTTTTTTGGCTTTTCACATCGGTTTTCAAACTGATGTTGAAACGGCAAATGTGATTTATTGCCACTTTTCACATCAGTTTTAAAACCGATGTCGAAATAGAAAACCGATGTCAAAAATTCTATTTCAGCAAGACAATAGATCCTATTCAGCACTTTTCACATCGGTTTCTTAAAAAAATGATGTGGTAACCCCACTTTCCACATCGGTTATTTTAAAAACCGATGTTATAACCCATTAATTCACATCGGTTTTAAAAATAACCGATGTGTAAATTGGGGTTACCACATCAGTTTTTTAAGAAACCGATGTGAAATGTTGGGTTATCACATCGGTTTTTTCAGAAACCGATGTGAAAGTTTTTTTTTTAAAACACCCCTTTACAGTAGTGACAGTCCTTTCCCTTGTTTTAGTAATCCAGATCAATACATAATCTAAATATTCTCAATACAATCACTTTTGTACAACCAAAACACACTAAATTAAAAGATTACAAACAATAAATATATTCAATTACATTCAGACAACAAAGATAATTATAAACCAAAAAGCTACATATAATATATTATAGATTTCATGTCAAAACATATATCAGTCAAAAGTACACTATAGCTAGTACATGATGCATTTATTATAAACTAACTACATACAAACTATGGTAATTGGTACACTTCAAGAAATAAAGTTGCCCAACGCATCCTTATGTTATTGATGTCGACATCAGAGAGTGAAGTCGAATTGTTGAATATCTGCAAGTTTAATTGGACATAAGATTATATCTTTTAAGTAATAAACTAAAATAAAACATATAACTAGTCTATAACTGTTACAACTAAGTGTGTTACCAATTAGCATTTACCTCCTGCCATCTTTCAGTGATACTGGAGGAGATAATTTCGACCATCCACTTCATCACATAATATGCACATTCCCATGATCCATGTTGTCTACGGGACTACGTACAAATGAAACCCAATTAGAATATAAGGAATTAAACAGAAATCAATAATTATACCAACTGCGCTTGAAGCATTTGTAAGAAATATCTTACGTTAGGAATAATCCATCTAATAGCCCGACGCCTTTCACCACGTAGCATGTGGATTGCATCAATAGAACTATCATAAGAAAATAAACATTAATTAAAGTATATCTTATATATTTCAGATGATTAAAACAACTTCATTACTGATTATAAATTCTTTTAATGCTTACGTTTCCATGATGATCTTCAGTTGCTTCGCCTGCTTATTTCTCATCGAGCAGAAGAAGACCACGACATTCAACCGAGGGCACAAGATCAACAATTGACAATGTTTACTGCATTTGCGGAACAATTAGGAACTAAGTCATATATAGTACGTTATAATTAAATAACTGGTACTTACTTATTGAGATAAGGTGCAAGGTAGAACTGATGATCATCTCGGGCAAGTATATCACGTATGGTGGCGATCGGGTCTTCTGATGTTAGGAGAACATCACCCTGAATAAGCATGGGGTCAATGAACCCATAAAGGGTGAGGTTGCCCTGATCAACTAACATGCGATGCAGATACCTAGTATATTGATAAAACATGTTGATTATCATAGTATTCAAAATTTAAATACTTAACTTACAAATAAAATGTACTTACGTGCACCACAACGAGATGTGTGCAGCACTAGCCATTTCACGAGCGAGCACCATCTCCATAAGCTCCTTTTTTGGGATATACAGATCGTCACCTGGTCTAGCATCATGTTCCAACCTTAACAAAGCTGCATCAGCCTCCATGTTCACAACCTGTATAGCCAGACATGTAAAAACACCACCAGGATCCCCTTTGTCAATCCCCTAAACAACAAAGATATACATTAGTAATCACAGTTAAGTTATTTCATTCGTAATTAATTGAATGGCCAAATGAATACCTTGGCAGGAGCAGACTTCTCTGGTCTTCCTAGATCCGACCTTTTAGGCAGAATATCATTTCCAACATCCTAAAAAAAACATTATCTTTAAACAATAATAAATAATTTCAACTATAAATATAGAAAAACACAACTAATTGAATACCTCAGCTGCAACAAGAAACCCGACCAGTCTTCTTGGCGAGGGGATGAAGTTACCAGTGGCCTGGCCCACTGTTTGAACCTCCTCGGTGGGCATAGGGACTCGAGCATCAGCATCTCGAATAATCTCAACCACGACCTTCACCTGATCATCCGGTAATAAACGGTGGTGTATGGTATTACCTAAGTTATGTGCCCTCCCCAATGCCACTAAGCGGCGATCATGATGATCATCAACATACAGCTCACACCTATCAGGGTCGTCGTCGTCATCATCATCATCATCATCATCATCATTTTCAGGCTGATGAGGAGGATCACATGAGCCCTTTGTGCTCACATGGACAAAGGGTTGGACACTTGTGTTTTGCTGGGACATAGCAGCCATTATTGCCAGCTGCTGGGAAAACTGCTGGGCCGTCTCCTGTCTAAGCTCATCTGCAATCTCCTGTTTTAGCCGTTCTCTTTCTGCATCAACATCCCTGTGGCGTTGGTGTGAAGATGAACCATGGTATTGGCGAATGCCAACGCCCCATCCAACACCAATGACATGGCCCGAGTGGTCTGGTTTACCGATGGCAGCAGCTAAGATATCCTCGCGTCCTCTAGGAACAAAGGTTCCTTGAGTGGCCTACTCGTCCAAGGCATCCTACACCATATAAAATATTAGGTCACATTACAATTCAATAACATTGTTAAAATCACAATTACAATTCAAACTATACTTACAATCTTCTCAGCTACTTGGCGGGCCTCCTTAGATGTATATTGTCTCGTACTTCTTTGTCAGGCCCTCTTCCATTTACGATGGCGTGGGGGTGGAGGTGGATCAACAACTTCTGGACGATTATCAGCTGTAGGTGTAACACCCAGGTGCCGACGAGGGCGGGGAGTGGTCGTCGGTGCAAGCAGGCACGGACAAGGAGCGGCTCCTGGCAGGCTTCTAGGTGGAGGGAGACATGAATGAACCAATTACACACCCGAATGAGAGGGATCCTGAGACTGTGTAGGTATGAGACTATATAGTTGAGGAAGGCTTGTATGAATTGATTGGTACTACCTATACTAACAAGATGCATCTTCTTTTCGGGAGCCCATCACTTAAGTACTCCACTGTTAAGCGTTCTTGACTTGGAAAAATTCTGAGATGGGTGACCTCCTGGGAAGTTTTCCCAAGAAGCGTGTGAGTGTGGACAAAACACGCTGAAAAGACCCGTGTTAGTCTGTGGGGACAGTCGTCAATCCATAGAGCAGTCAGGGATGTTACAAATGGTATCAGAGCGGCACCTCTCCCACTACGGTGTGGTTCGGGGACGAACCAAGTGGAAGCTGGTGGGCATGTAACACCCGGGTGCCGACGAGGACGGGGAGTGGTCGCCGGTGCAAGCAGGCACGGACAAGGAGCGACTTAGGTATGGGACTATATAGTTGAGGAAGGCTTATATGAATTGATTGGTACTACCTATACTAACAAGATGCATCTTCTTTTCGGGAGCCCATCACTTAAGTACTCCACTGGATGGGTGACCTCCTGGGAAGTTTTCCCAAGAAGCGTGTGAGTGAGGACAAAGCACGCTGAAGAGACCCGTGTTAGTCTGTGGGGACAGTCGTCAATCCATAGAGCAGCCAGGGATGTTACAGAAGGATCTGCCTGAGATGCTTCTTGCTGAAGTCTTTTCTTTTCCTCTTCCACCATTGTCAGGTCAAGTTTTTTATATCCCCCACGAGACAGTATATAGGGGTAGACATTCTTGCTTTGGTTTTCCTACCCCATTTTCCTCTTCTCCTGTTATAAATAGAAGACAATTAAATTACCTAAGTAAATTAATAAAATTAATGAAATTACATAAATTTAGAGACAACTCAAATAAGTTAATCTGAAAGCTGTGATCATGTCGGCTCTGAACAAAGCGATCCCACGTCGCCAGGTCAAGAAACGGGTTCACCTCAAGTGGGTTCTTTTCACAGCTTGGCTTGAATACATAATATCTGCCCAGGTCCACCTTAAAAGCCCTCCAACGCTCACCAGCATACTTTATCAAACGCTTCTTCATATCCATCATATCCGGCAGGTCAAAGGTGAGCTACATTAACACCAAAAGAATCAACGAATTACTGTATGATATTAATAAGATTAAAATAAAGTAGATACAAACACAGGACATAAAAGTATAGATACCAGAATATTCTCCCATATCTGATCCTTCACGCCCTGCGGCACATCTTTCCAACTCTCAATAAGTATACTAGGCTTGCTTGGAGCAAGGGTCCCTACAAAACTGATAAACTGCTCTGCCATTGGCCCAATATGATTGAGATTAGCATCAAAGTTGATTCTTATCCTTTGATTTGAACAACGGTTGGCAGTCAAATTCCTCATTCGTCTGGCACGTCTACCCTTTCTACCCGTAGACGGGGTCTCCGACCCGCTGCATGAAGGAGGGATATCCTCAGGATCAGCCATGTATACCTGTTTAGACAAAAAAAAAATTTGTCAGTATGCCTGGATAAATATCAAACATAACTTATAAATATCGATCAACATAAGCATAACTTATAAATATCAACGTAAACATATAATATGACTTTAAACATAACTCAAACTAAACTTACACTGTGGTCAAGTAGTAAAGTTCTCCCATAACCCATCTTGGTGATCATTACGAGTAGCATGTACATCATCCACTTCATTTTCCTCATTGAAATTAGGCACCCGTGTTGAGAAAGAAGGAGTATCTGAAATATCAAGAGTTGAATCTTGATTTCCCTCACTACCATTATACAAGTTTTTTCCCTGGAGAACCATTGACCACCTTTTGTTAGAAGGATCACGGATATAAAACACTTGTTTTGCTTGGGATGCCATGATGAAAGGCTCTTCTTTATTACCTACCTTATTAAGGTCCACCAATTTGAATCCTAACTCATCGGTTTGCACACCATTGTTACTGTCGACCCACTGACATTTAAAAACAGGCACTTTAAACTTCGTGTAATCAACCTCCCATCTCTTCAATGATTCCAAAGTATGAAACGGATGCCATAATAGGGTTTTTATCTTTCGAACTAGAGAAATGCATAGACTCAGCGACGACCATAACCCCACTGCTTTGCATAGTACTTTTGTCATCCTATGACTTTGTATAGAAGGAAAACTTATTGATATCGTACCCACTCCAGCATATGACATCAAAGTTAGGCCCCTGTGCTAGCCATTTTAATGTATCAGAAGCAGTATCATCCTTTGCAATTTTTTCTTTAAACCAGTTCAAGAAAGTCTTATTATGCTTGTTCAAACACCATTTTTCATTCATTATAGGGTAAGTTTCATTGATAATGCTTTTGTGCTCACATAAGTATGGTTCAACCTCATCAGTGTTATTCAATATATACAAATGTGCTTGAAGCACTTCCTCCCGATCCATGCTCTTAACAGTGATACCTCGTGTACCCTTACCATCATATCTTCCTTCATGACGAGACTTCGGAAGTCCTGCAAGTACTGCTTCTAACATGTAATATGTACAAAACTCAATAGCTTATTCTACAACATACCTTTCAATAATAGATGCTTCGGGACGGTGTGGATTCTTCATATATCATTTCAAGATCTTCATGTATCACTCAATCGTGTACATTCACCTTAAATAAACGAGGCCACACAATCTAATCTCCCTCACTAGATGAACAATCAAATGAACCATGATGTCAAAAAAATGAAGGTGGAAAATACATCTCCAATTGGCACAAGATAATGGCTGCCTCATTTTCCAAGTCATCCAAATTTTTAGTGTCAATGTCCTTGCTACATATAGCATTGAAGAATAAGCATAACCTAGTAATGGCATGTCTGACTTTTTTAGGCAAGATGTCACGAATGGCCACCGGTAGTAATTGTTGCATCAAGACATGGCAATCATGAGACTTTAAGCCAACTAATTTGAGATCTTTCATTGAGACAAGTCTCTTGATATTTGAAGAGTAACCCTGTGGCGCTTTAACTCCCCGTTATTCACAGAAACTTCTTTTCTCTTTTTTTGATAAAGTATGACATGCTGGGGGCAAATGAGTCTTCTTATCCCTCACTTTATGTGGAGCTAACTGCTTTCGTATACCCATCATAACTAGATCGACCTCTTCTAGCCTTCTTCTGGGTCTTCCCATAGATAACATTAGTGTTCTTCACCTGTTCATAAACTTGGTCTCCAGTCAAGGCCACCGGAGCAATTTCATTCTCTGGAAGTCCATTAAAAGCTTTCCTCAATCTACGATAAGGATGATTACGCTGGATAAATCTCTAATGTCCAAGGTAAACTGTCTACCTTCCATGTTGCAGTTGATGGTGACATGTGTAAGACTAAGCCCTCATTCATGTTTTTATGTATGACAAACAAAGTATATTTTGCATAAGATCTTTAATTTTGACTACGTACTCATTTCGTGTTAAGTTGTATGCAGGATCACTCGTCCAACAAAGAAAAACTAGCGCACGTCCAACACAGGGAAAATATAAGCGTCCGTCCAATGAAGTGAACCAAGAATGACGTCCAACAAATAAAAGAACAAAGAAAGCGTGTCCACTAAAGTATAACAAAGAAAAGAGCTGACGTCCAATGAACAACTAAAGAGCTCGACCACTAAAGTACCATTTGGAGCGCGTCCACTGAAGTACAACAAATACGCGTCCACTGAAGTACAACAAATACGGGTCCACTAGAAGAAATAGAAGAGCTCGTCTGCTGACGTGGTACATGAAGCGCGTCCACTAGTAGAAACAGAAGAGCTCGTCTGCTGACGTGGCACATGAAGCGCGTCCACTGAAAGAAACAGAAGAGCTCATCTGCTGACGTGGCACATGAAGCGCGTCCACTAAGAAAACAGAAGATCGCGTCTACGGATGTAAAAGGGGAGCTCGTCCACTGAGGAAAACAGAAAGCACGCGTCTACTAAAGAAGAGCGCGTCTACTGATGTAAAAGAAGCGCGCGTCTACTGATAGTGACACTTGGAGAGCTCGTCTACTGATAGAAAAAGAAGAGCTCGTCTACTGATGTAAAAGAAGCGCGCGTCTACTGATGTAAAAGAAGGGCTCGTCTACTGATGAAAAATTAGAGCTCGTCTACTGATGTAAAAGGAGAACTCGTCTACTAAATGATACGCCCTAGAAGCTCCGTCCACTTACATGATATATAAAGCTCGTCTACAAATTAGAGCCCGTCCAATTACCTTGAGTTAGCAAGCTCGTCTACCAGTTGGAGCCCGTCCAATTACCTTGAGCTAATACTCCCGTCTGCTGACGTGGCAAATGGACACGGGTATTTTTCTCTTCAAAAAGACTTGGATATTTTTCTCTTCAATTAAACACAAATATATTACTCTTCAAAAAGACTTCGCTATCCTTTCAGATGGAAAAAGTTATATTTCAAGAAGGACGCACACTCTACAAAGATCAAACAGAATCTCATTGCAAGATCAAGAATCAAGAAAGCAGATTTTGTTAAATCAGATCCAAATCTGTCTTAAATGATCCCAACGGCTATAATTTGTCTTTTATATAAAGAGGGATCAAAGGAACAACAAATATACAACGTATACAATAAACGCAACTCATTTTGATTGTGAAACAAAGTGCTTCATCATTGAGAAAAGTGTGATAGTTAGAACTTCAATTTGTATTATCAGGCTTTTAGAGTCTTACTTCTACTCAATTCTTTTTTGAGAATTAGAGCGACTAAGAGAGGGTATCTCTTAGGGTTTAACAAGGATAGAAGGGATCCTTGGGTAAAGAAAGCTAGTGTGCTTTCTGGAGATTTTTCAAGAAAGGAGGTTATCCTTGTGTTGCTGTAATTAGAATTGTGTAATTGCTGATTATAGTGAAGAAAACCACAGAGGTGTGGGACTGGATGTAGGCTTACCAGAGGAGATAGCCAAACCAGGATAAATCGGTTTGCATGTTCTTCTCATCCCTAAACTCCATATACTTGTTAACTTGAATCTTTAATCTGCAATCTGTGTTAAAATCTGTTGTTACTACTTATAATTCTTCTTGTCATCATTACTTGTTCCATAACCAAATTCCTGGAAATTAAAATTGAGTAAAAATCAATTTTCTTTAAAGAAACAATGTTTTGCTTTAAAGTGTTGAAAAAGTTTTCAATATCTCAATTCACCCCCCCCCCCCTGGAGACCGTAGCCACTACCAACAACATGTGCCTTCTTCACATATTGGACATGCTTTATGCCCCTTAACACTACACCCGCACAGGTTCCCGTATGCTGGAAAGTCATTGATGGTGCAAAATAACATGGCACGCAATCTGAAAGTCTCACAGCAATACCCGTCGATCACATCAACGCCTTCATCCCACAACATTCTCAAGTCTTCAATCAAGGGACTCAGATAAACATCAGTATCATTTCCTGGCTGTTTTGGACCCGAAATCATCATACTTAACATAATGTATTTACGCTTCATGCACAACCAAGGAGACAGGTTGTAAATTACCAGGAGAACAGGCCATGAACTATGAATACTACTTAAGTTTCCATATGGATTCATTCCATCGGTAGCAAGTCCAAGCCTGAGGTTTGTGGGCTCATTGCCAAACTTCGGAAACAAGCTATCAATTCTCTTCCATTGCAAAGAATCAGTCGGATGACGAAGCTGTCCATCACATTTCCTCTCATCTGTATGCCATCTAATATTCTTTGCATCCTTTTCATTAGCAAACAATCGCTTGAACCGCAGAATTACTGGAAGATACCATAACACCTTCGCAGGAGGACCCTTGGTGACCGCATCACAACTAGAATCACCATCCTTCACTTTGTAGCGTGATACCCCACACCTAGGGCACTCGTGCATCTCTTCAAACTCTTTCCTGTACAACATGCAATCATTGGGGCAAGCATGTATTTTCTTATACTCCATACCCATCGGACACAATATCTTCTTCGCCTCATAGTTTCGGGACGGTAATGTGTTACCTTATGGAAGCATGTCTTTCAACAACTCAAGCAATTCGGTAAAGCTTTTATCGCTCCACCCATTTCTCTCCTTCACATTGAACAATCTTAACACCGCTGACAACCGTGTGAAATTAGTGCACCCCGGATACAAAGCCACTTCCGCATCACTGCACAAAGTATCATACACATGTGTTCTCCGAAAAGACTCTTGCCCAACATCACGGATTATGTCCTCTAGTCCATCGTCCATATCCACGTCATCAACTTCCTCTCTATGCGACACCCTCGGCCTGTCTAACGATTCACCATGACATATCCATATTGTATAACTCTTGCAAATCCCCTCACAAATAAGATGCTCCCGTATCTCCTCAGCTTCTAGTCGTCTCTCATTCAAACAGTTAACACAAGGACAATAAAACCTTCCATTACCATTATCGAGAGCATTTATTTTTACAAATTGTAGATAATCTTCCACTCCATTCTCATACTCATCACTTGTCCGTCTAGCATTCATCCAATCGCGATCCATGACTAAAACCAATAACTTCGTACTTAGTCCAAGATCTTCATCAACTACTTCTTATGAAATGGTATGGCCCTATCCCATTCGAGAAGAAACTTTTTCAACATTCGGTTAACAGTTAGTCCTTAACTCTCATGCTCATACTCGACGAAATTTTGGCAGCATTTCCCTTCGGTCTCCGATGTACACGACTTGAACGCGCACTACTAGAAAAATTGAATTTTCGGACGGAATTTTCGGACGGAAATGTTTCCGTCCGAAATTTTCAGAAAATTTCGGACGGATTTCACACGGATTGTGTTATTTTTTATATTTGCCATGATCCGTCCGAAATCCGTCCGAAATTTCGGACGGATTGTGTTATTTTTTATATTTTCCATGATTCGTCCGAAATCCGTCCGAAATTTCGGACGGATTTCGGACGGAATGTGCTATTTTTTATATTTTCCTAGATCCGTTTGAAATCCGTCCAAAATTTTCGGACGGATTTCGGAAGGATTGTGTTATTTTTTATATTTTCCTTGATTTATCTTACATCCGTCCGAAATCCGTCCGAAATTTCGGACGGATTGTGGTATTTTTTATATTTTCCATGATCCGTCCAAAATCCGTCCGAAAATTTCTGACGGATTGTGTTAGTTTCTATATTTTCCTTGATCCGTCCGAAATCCGTCCGAAAATTTCGGACGGATTGTGTTATTTTTTATATTTTCCTTGATTTATCTTACATCCGTCCGAAATCCGTCCGAAAATTTCGGACGGATTGCGGACGGATTGTGTTATTTTTTATATTTCCTTTGATCCATCTGAAATCCGTCCGAAAATTTCGGACGGATTTCAGACGGATTGTGTTATTTTTTATATTTTCCTTGATCCGTCTGAAATCCGTCCGAAATTTTCGGACGGATTTCCGACGGATTGTGTTATTTTTTATATTTCCCTTGATCAATCCGAAATCCGTCCGAAATTTTCGGACGGATCGTGTTATTTTTTATATTTTCCTTGATTTATCTTATATTATCCTTGAAAAAATATTAAATAATTTATCTTATAAATATGATTAAAATATTTTATCTTAATAAATTTAAAAGTAAACAAGATTTATGAAGTGAATTAAACAAGATTTTTATTTCTTACAAGATTTATGAAGTGAAGTAAACAAGAAGTACAATTGTTTGATCCTAATAAAACCCAAATGGACTGGTTTGATCCTAATAGAGCCCAAATTGACTTGTTAGGACCTAATTGGGCCAATTGCGCCGATCGGCCCAATTGAACTTCTATGGTCCTAATGAAGCCTAAATGGACTTGTTTGATCGTAATAGAGCCCAAATCGACTTTTTAGGTCATATACGACCTAACTGGGCCAATTTGTACTTCTTTGATCCTAATGGAGCCCAAATGGACTGGTTTGATCCTAATAGAGCCCAATTTGACTTGTTAGGGCCTAATTGGGCCAAATGCCCCGATCGGCCCAATTGAACTTCTATGGTCCTAATGAAGCCTAAATGGACTTGTTTGATCCTAATAGAGCCCAAATCGACTTTTTAGGTCATATACGACCTAACTGGGCCAATTTGTACTTCTTTGATCCTAATGGAGCCCAAATGGACTGGTTTGATCCTAATAGAGCCCAATTTGACTTGTTAGGACCTAATTGGGCCAATTGCCCCGATCGGCCCAATTGAACTTCTACGGTCCTAATGAAGCCTAAATGGACTTGTTTGATCCTAATAGAGCCCAAATCGACTTTTTAGGTCATATACGACCTAACTGGGCCAATTTGTACTTCTTTGATCCTAATGGAGCCCAAATGGACTGATTTGATCCTAATAGAGCCCAATTTGACTAGTTAGGACCTAATTGGGCCAAATGCCCGATCGGCCCAATTGAACTTCTACGGTCCTAATGAAGCCTAAATGGACTTGTTTGATCCTAATAGAGCCCAAATCGACTTTTTAGGTCATATACGACCTAACTGGGCCAATTTGTACTTCTTTGATCCTAATGGAGCCCAAATGGACTGGTTTGATCCTAATAGAGCCCAATTTGACTTGTTAGGACCTAATTGGGCCAATTGCCCCGATCGGCCCAATTGAACTTCTATGGTCCTAATGAAGCCTAAATGGACTTGTTTGATCCTAATAGAGCCCAAATCGACTTTTTAGGTCATATACGACCTAACTGGGTCAATTTGTACTTCTTTGATCCTAATGGAGCCCAAATGGACTGGTTTGATCCTAATAGAGCCCAATTTGACTTGTTAGGACCTAATTGGGCCAATTGCCCCGATCGGCCCAATTGAACTTCTATGGTCCTAATGAAGCCTAAATGGACTTGTTTGATCGTAATAGAGCCCAAATCGACTTTTTAGGTCATATACGACCTAACTGGGCCAATTTGTACTTCTTTGATCCTAATGGAGCCCAAATGGACTGGTTTGATCCTAACGAAGATCGTGTAACAGCCCGTTTTTATTTACGCTGTTTAGCTGGTTAAAATATAATTACACTTGATTATTTAATTTATTTGGATGTTTATGTTAATTTTGTTATGTGGTTTAGTTTGAGTAATTAAATTACTCTCTTCAAATTATTTTATTGGGTGCGTTAGCACTGACTTATTTCAGTGAATGCACGCTTACTAGACAATAAGTTGCATTATTGTCACTATTATTACCAAGATCAGAAAAATATTTTAAATAATATGATTAAGAGAAAAACATTTTCATATTTTCATTCTATTTAATTTTAGAGTTGAAACTAAACTAGTTTGACCTTAATCGGAGATTAAATTTGGACCGAGTATTTTCTTAGTTGATCAGTCCAACTATTAATCTTTACTCTATTTTGAATTTCGAAATCATATCTTTATCAATCTTTATTCTTAGATTCCAAAAAGTAAAAACATGTTTATTTTAGGCTTAATATTTTATCACTCATTTGTGTACCTATCACTAAATGTTAAGTTAAAACAAAAAACACTCTCTCCTCCCCTCATCAGACCCGTAACCCTTCCCCCCCCCCCCCCCCTCTCTTTCTCTCTTTTTCATCTTCTTTCTTCTTTCTTCTTTATTTTATCTTCTACTCTCTACAACTTAAAAAAAAACCAAAGTCTCATCTCCTCCACTCTGCACAACCGCGCGCCGCCCAACCCCGCCAGTCGTGACCCGCACAACAACCGCCGCCAGCCGAGCTCCGAACGCGCGACACCACACCTGGTTCGTGTCACTGTGCAGATCGTGCCTCAGCTGTTCCTGCAGCGCGAAACCGCGCTCTCCGCCACTGTCTTCGGACTTTCGGCCATCGTCCCGCCACCATCTGGAGAGGAAGACCCAACCACACGTCTCTACTCGTTGTCCCGCACGTGTTGGTCCCTCTGGTTTCTCTCGTTTAACGTCATCACCATCGCGAACCACTGTACACCGCCGTCGACCGCCACGCCGGAGGTCCTGGTAGCCACCACCTCTTTCCTCTTCTTCCTTGGGTGATTGAAAACACTCTATTTTGCTCAGATTCAAGAAAATCCCCAAATTGATTTTGAAACCCTAACCCTATCTCTTTAATTTCATATTATAATTTTGAAATTTAACTTAGTTTTATGAAATTGGGACTCTGAATTAGTGTCATGGTTGTTGTAGGGGAGTGTTCCACCGCCACTGCCACCTCGCCGGAGTTGTGCGCCGCCGCCGCCGTACCCATAGCTGTCACTGCGTCCTCTGTCTTCAAGCTTGGGTGAGTCAAAACCCTCTCATCTCTTCTAGATTCAAAACCCCCTAATGGATTTTTGAAACCCTAACCCTAACCCTTTGATTTCAGATTTTAATCTTGAAATTTAAGGTTGTTTTATGAAATTGGGACTATGAATTTGTGTTTCCCTAAACCAATTTCATTATTCTGAGTTTTCCCCAAATTGTATTTAGGAGCCCTAAACCCCAATTTGATTTATTTGAATTTGGTTATGTTTTTGTGAAATTAATTATGATTTAGTGCAATTAGGACTCTTAATGGATGATTTCCAAAGTTCTTTTTCATGATCTTTTGATCAAAACAAAGTTTCCTTAAAGGGTATTGGGAAGCGTGAACTTCAAACATGATTTTCTTTGAAAATAACCTTATTTGGTAATTAGATTAAGTGTTTAGATAAAGTTAGAATGTGTGTTTGATCATGTGAAATTGATTTCTTGATTTCTGGTTGTTGCGCGTTGTTGGATTTCCTCTCTGAGACGTTTGACACGGCTATGCTTGCTTGATGAAGTAGATATGAGCTAACGTGAGAATTAGGACGAGGATCCTTTACTTGTCTTCAAAGGTAAGGGGAGTTTACCTAGGGATATTCAATAACTATATGCATGTGTGTGTGTGATTTATCTATATGATTAAACTATTGAGACTGGTTGAGGCATGACATACGTCATAGCTTATGTTTTGGAAAATTATTTTACTGAAAACATATGAACACAGAAAAGTGATTTTTAGCTTTCTTTGGAAAGTGGAAAGGAAATAGAAAAGGACTAGATTTCTGTGCTGAGGTTTCAGACTAGATTCTGATTACGGTGAAGCCGGACTAGCCTTCCTCCTGTTAAGGACCTAGAGTTCCGAGACGTCGCACCAGCAAATTATCTTTCAAATATAAATTTCGCATGTGTTACGAAAGTAATGCCCAGGGGGGGGGGGGGTGTTACAACCTCAAATCTGATTTTGAAACCCTAACCCTTTGATTTCAGATTTTAATCTTAAAATTAAATCTTGTTTTATGAAAATGGGACTGTGAATTAGTGTTTCCCTTCTTAACAGAGGCGGCAAGTCTTGGAGATTGTTGTCTGGTATGTGTTTCTCTGTTATGTGCAGTAGGGGTTGTCTTCGTTTTCTGTGGTGTTGATCTTTTTCTACAGCCGATTTGCTCACCTCCTGGGAGATAAATCAACCGGTCTAGGAGCCTCCCGGCTCTCTAGCAGTTCTCTTTTATTTATTTTGCATTCACAAACCTTTCAATTGTTTATCCTTTCGTGGTCTGCTGTTTCAATTAGTGATTTTCTCAATGTTTATCCTTTCAGATTGGTTTGGATGGAATTCGTATGTTAGATCCAAATACCAGTCGAACATTGAGAATATATCCTCTTGAGAACATAACAAGATGTGAAGTAAGTTTGTTAGCTTCCTTATTGACATTTTGACTATTTCTTCAAAAATAAATTTTTGTAACTAGTCTCAATATAATATGTTTCTAATTTAATTATGCAGAAATTTGATTCATCTACCTTTGCATTCTGGTCAAGGAGCTCGGTGGATGTGGAGCCAGGACGAATCAGATTGCAATCCAATAGTTACACTACTAACACACTTTTGGATACTCGTGGATCGCCGCTACTATACAGGTATTCCCGAGAATTTCATCCTCCTTTTGTGGAAATAGTTTTTGCTGATGAATTAGATTATAAGAATGTAAATTTTATAAATATCTGCTGGGAGATGCTGGGTGTACTTTATGTTATTGGGGGACATGATTTAGTTTTAGTTGCTTGCCTTGTATGAGTTGCAATGTGTAGTGTACATTCAAGGCCATGTTTTTACTCACGATATGTTTTGTACTATTTGAAGATTCATTATCATTGGATAATGTTTGTTATATTCAGTGCAACTTACCTGTTTCAACCTTTTCTCTCTTATTCACCGAATCTTCTGTTCTTTAATCTTTATCAAATTTAATGATTCCAATATTGATTGTTTGTGTGTCGTTTGTTTTGTGTGTGTGTAGTGGAAATAATGTTGGTTCTTTTGGCTATCCTAATACTCTTGTGCATTGCAGATTTTTTGTTTAGCCTCAACATTTGACTATCCTTTGAACTAAAGTGTAGTGTATGCTTAGGCCTAGGAATTATGAACGGACATGAGTTAGATAAAGATTCAAACAATTTGAGGGTTTGCTAGCAATAAAGATCCAAACAATTTGAGGGTTTGCTGGAAAAATCTCTTGAAAATTTTTATTATTTTTACTTTCTGCTAGTCGCATCAATTTAAATGCCAATAATTAATAAATAGCCTTCTAATTATGCTTTTTGGCTGTTAACAATCTTTGGTGAGATAAAATATGTCCTAAGCATTTAGCACTTTTTAATTGATAAACAATTAGACTGCACTTTCCAACTATTGGAAGTACCATCGATCTTACCGATCAGTAGCATGTATATTTGCTCGACGGCTATACTAAACAGTATAGATCACATGGGCTTCTTTCTCGGCTCGATTCTTTTGGGGTTCTAGAGTACAGCTTGAACACATGTGTGCACTTATTTCTGTTTGTTAATTAATTGACTTTCTTGGTTGATGGAAAGGTTCATTCTTTTTCTTGAATTGTTGGATATAAATCTTTCAGGTGTATCGTGGGGGCATCTCCATTGATGCAGGTCATTCTACTTCTAAAGGGAAAATGTCAGCAAATTTGGAGAGGCTGGATTCGCAGATTCCTCAACTTTTTGGTTCATTCCATGACCTTCACAGTTCACAGTGGTTTGATCTTCTGATAGTTTTTAAGTCATGACTTTTGGATTGCATGCAGCAATTGGTATTTGATTTTTAGAAGTTGTATGGTACCAAGACTGTATTTTGTAACAATAGTCAAATTCATGATTTTGTGATTGAATGTGAAACTGCAAATGTTAGTGATCGGTGCCATATAATTCGCATAGATAGTGAAAGCGTAATGTAAGTGAAGTGATCCGTCACGGCCGTGATGAGCATCACGGCCTGGCCGTGTGACGACTTCGCCTTGAATGTTGTTTCACTAAATGGTCTGTCACGGCCGTGATGGGTATCACGGCCTGGCCGTGATGATTCTCGCTTACAAGGGGTCGGCTCGATTAACATGTCACGACCGTGATGATTCTCGACTTTTGATTCTTCCGTGGGAAATCCGTCCCAAATAAATAACCAAATCCGTCCGAAAACAAAAATAAATCCGTCCGAAAAATAACCAACAAAATCACAGCATCCGTCCCAAATCCGTCCGAAAACAAAAATAAATCCGTCCGAAATCCGTCCGAAAAATAACCAACAAAATCACAGCATCCGTCCCAAATCCGTCCGAAAACAAAAATAAATCCGTCCGAAATCCGTCCGAAAAATAACCAACAAAATCACAGCATTCGTCCCAAATCCGTCCGAAAACAAAAATAAATCCGTCCGAAATCCGTCCGAAAATAACCAAAATCCGGATTTCCACGTTGTCCGAAATCCGTCCGTAAATATTTTCGGACGGAATTTGGGATGGATTTTATAATTTCCCACGGGGCTTTTTCGGCCGGGTGCCATTCCGTCCGAAATCCGTCCGAAATGAATTATCCGTCCGAAATCCGTCCGAAATTTGTCCAATTTCCGTCCGAAATCGGTCCGAAAATCCATCCGAAAAAGTTGAATTTCTAGTAGTGGCGATGACATCCACCATGATAAAGTATGCACCCGGAGAACGAAAGGAAATGTATCAATCCAAACTTTCATCAAGTATATAACATTAGAATCAATGAATAACTATTTTAACTGAATGAAGAAAAAAAATTTCCCAAACTGTCCAACTTTGGACAATTCAAGATCCAATACAATGAGCGGTACCTTAAGCACGTACACGTGTGCTCGTTAGTATTGCATCTCAAACGGGAAACTAAGGCGCTTTACTAATTAATTAACATTAAGAAAAATAATAAAACAGCCCAATCCCCAAGTACAATGCAAACAAAAACCAAACGAGAAAAATGGAGAGGAGAAAGCTTACCGGGTGTGGGAAGAACACTCAGCCGGAAACCGTAATAAATAATGAATATTCTGCTTAATATTCTTCTCGGAACTTGTACTGTAATAGTTTCAATAACAGCTAGCGTACCTATAAAAAAAGAGAAGCACTTTGTGAATATTTTCATAACAAGACCAGAATAACAAGTTCACAACAACAATTATCTAGCTTGATCAGTATAGAAGCATAAATACAGAAGAACTATGATGACAGGGATAAAGCACACACATACATATAAGAAATAGCTGAGCTTACAGTAGAAAATCCAAGTTGATGAACACATATAAGGCTACACATATAAATGATTTAGCAGGTAGAATGATAAGTCATGGCACCAAAAAAGAAAGGTAAAGAATCATGGCCTATATGTGCATTGCAAAAATTTATGCATGTTATTTTTTCTTGGCATGATTCAAGTAAATAATAAGCCATGCAGATGTCATGCTCTGAATGTAAAAACATCTTTCGATGAAAATAGGCATTTTCCTATGCAGTCGATTATTCAATCACATCTCTCACTCACTCACTCTCAATAAGTAGTCTCATGTTAGCACATGTAAGATAAGAGCACTATAACCACATAATAAACTAAGTCAAATTTGCTGGGGAAAAAAATCATTCTAATTTTTTCAACACTTGTTCTTCAATCATATTAAAAAAAAAAGAGACAGATAATAAACTTTACGTGAAAGGTAAAATAAAAGAAGCAATACCTTACAAGCGAGAGCAAGCATTACAGTTTCCATATCTTTTTGAGCTTTTGATAAACCAAATTAGTATTTTCTAAGTAATCTAAAAATGAAAAAATAGAAAATAAAATCTCAAATTACCATTCAAGTTAAAGAGAGGGGTTGTTAGAAATTAAAAAAAAAAAACCATTCATGAACCTTTACTTTAACAGCTTAAGCTTTCAGAAAAGTTAGCTATAATATGGTATTAGAACCGCTATGACTTATTAGCTTAATGCCCCATCCTTCTCAATAAATTAATGTTGAGTTCAATGTACATGGGTTGCATTTTTCCATGTTTCAAGCCCACTCAACAACTTCAGCTTATTCTAAAAATGGAATGATAGTAAATAAAACTTCAAATTACCATTTAAGTGCAAGAGAGGGGTCAATGCCAACCAAGCTATGCTCATAGTTTGATTAAGCGTGGAACCCTTGATGTTTCAAGCCCTTGACTAAACAAGTACTTCAGCTTAATCTAAAAATAAAATGAAAGCAAATAAAACTTTAAATTACCATTCAAGTGCAAGAGAGGGGTCAATGTGCCAACCAAGCTATACTCAAAGTTTGATTCAGCGTCGAACCCTTGAGGAGAAGAAAACCCAAACCCACTGCCTCACGCAGAACAAGCAGAGCAAGCAGAGGCTACTGGGTCACGACACGAAGCGGCGGAGCAAGCGGAGGGGCTTTGAGGCTGAGGTGATAGTGGAGGACGCGGCGGAGCGAGCAAGAATAATGGAGGTGTGAAGGTGTGAAGGTTACGGAGCGCGCGCGCTGCAACAAAGAATAAGGTTAAATGAAGAAAATGAAATTGGAGGGTCGTAGCGCGCAAGAGAGATGAATTGGAGGGATGAATAAATATTGAAACAAAATGAAAATACACATCGGCTATATCCAAAACCGATGTGTTATATTGATTTTCCACATCGGTTAACAACAAAAACCGATGTTAAAAATGTTGCTACTTAAAAAAAATTCAATTTTTTTGTTCAATCTTCCACATCGGTTATAATAAAACCGATGTGTAATCTTATGGCTGATTAAAATTTTTTTTGTTTCCCTTTTCCACATCGGTTATCATAAAACCAATGTCTAAAATTAATATTCCACATCGGTTATACTAAAACCGATGCTAATCTTATGTCTGATAAAAAAAATATTTTTGGTTTCACTTTTCCACATCGGTTATACTAAAACCGATGTCTAATCCTATGTCTGATAAAAAAAATATTTTTGGTTTCACTTTTCCACATCGATTTTTTAAAAAAACCGATGTTAAATATCTTTGTTACATCGGTTTTTATTATAACCGATGTTAAAATATTTCAGTTTAATTTCAAAAATATCACCGCCTCCTTTTTCACATCGGTTTTGTAAAAACCGATGTTAAATCTCCGATGTTAAATGCATATTTTGCACTAGTGTCTCCTTCATATTTCAATCTAGGTTTTTAAATTAGTTCATGTTTGATTTCAAATTCTCAATTAGTTCAGGTTCGAACCACTTGAAGGTACTTGGATTTCAAGAATCTGGTGAAGAATGAGTTTCGTTCATGAGGTTCTTGTTTCTCATTCTCTGCCCTTTAATTTTTGTTTTTGAAATATTCTTTAGAAACCTATATCAACTGGCTCTCCCATTTTTGTGTATCAATTTGATAAATATTTTATTAGTTCCTAGTCTAAAGTTTACGCAGGTATATTTAAAAATATTATGTACCCAAAAAAAAAACATTTAGACAAATAATGAATTAAATTATTTTTAAATATTTAATATATTGCAGCGGTTCCAACCACCGCTATATTTATATACACAATTTAAATAATAGCTTTGGTGGCGGTTCTAAACCGTCGTTACAATTCTGCTGCTTTTTAAATTGTGATATTTTACCGAGGTTTGTAGCCGCCGCGATATTTTCCTATGATTTCAAAATATGTTATTTGTGGCGGTTTCCAAACCGCAGTAAAATATTTTAGCGGCGGTTCGAACCGCTGCTATTGGACATCTAAAACCTCCGCAAAACACCATACTTTTTAAAGTGACTATATAAGAAAACAACCTCTAACTATGAATCCACCATATTCCCATGTGAATTAACTAATTAAAAACTTATTAAGGTCTATGATAATTTTTTTTTCAAAGGCTACATAAAACATACGATATAATTTATCTTCACACCCTAGACTCATAAATCATCTCCCGTTGTCGTTATGATTAGTCAAGCTTCTAATTAGTGATCAAATAATTAGAAACATTAAGATCTAAGGATAAAACACGAAAATAAGAGAAAAAGGAAAAAAATCTAAAATAAAATCATCAAATCATTGTTACAAGGTTATATCAACACTCTAAAAAAAGATATTTTAATTACTCATGAAAACAGAAAGAAACAAGTAAACTTCATTATTTCACAATTCTTGGGGTAGCGAAGGCGGAAAAAGATAGCATTTCCTTGACAGTTAAGATAGCGCTTCTTGCTTGTCTCCACCTTATTTTAAAAAAAAATATCCCGTGTGGAAACCCTATTAAAGATAAGTCATTAAAAATTAATCTGTTCTTTTAGTGTATTTTGCCGTTGGACTGTTGTTGCGTATTTTTTTCTTGCTACGGCTCTTTGAGGTGGTGGTCTTTTTTATTTTTCAATTCTAATTGGAGTACTTCATTTCAATTGGACATGGTCTCACTCACTTTTTGCATCAGATATCGAAGTCCAATTCCAATTAGAATTGGTTTCTATTTCCCCTCTACGTTCATCCACTCATGTCGGAATTGATATCTGTACAAATAGACAGATAAAATAGTTTAAAATATCACCAAAATTTTAATTTGATATATTTCGGCAGTCTTTCTCAAGAAATGCAAAACTTCTCGTGTTAGTGTCATAACCTGTGGCTTGGAGACTAGTAATTCAGTATAGTTCCTAATCATATGTATCTTGTTGGGTCCAGGGTATAAAAATATGATAAATATAACTGGGTAGAATTAGTAGCATCATCCTTATGGAATATCCATTTCTGCTCCTTTTTGTTATGCTTGTTTTTATTTCTCGTTTTTATTAATTAATCATTAATAATAATTGTAAAACGTCAGTTTGTTTTTATTTTGTTTGTCACATTAAAATTAAAATAGAATGAAAAATAAAGATCGAAACCAAAGCAAACGGGTTTCTAGTTTCGTGAAAGCAATCCAAATACTTTTGATATGACAGCAGACAGAAACTGGAGTGTAGAAAAAAAACAAGAGAAGACCAAAACAACAACAATAATTAACGTGGTTCGGTGACATACATCTATAGATAGAGAAATTCTTGTTCAACAGTGCAAAGCACAATATAGAGGTCAATAAATACAATAAACAACCACACAAACTTTACTCTAAGCACACCTATTTTTCTGGTACAGTTTGTAAAGAATAAAAAAAAAAGGGCTTGGTCCATACTCAGTATAGTCGATTTGGTCTCATAATTTACGTAACTTTATGCTATTATCAGTGGATAATATAATTAGACCTTATTTTAAATATTTTGTAAACGATGTATTTATTATATTCCGTATATATAGTGTATTGGCCGAGAATGTAAGACCGAGAACTCGTCTATACACCGGACCAACCGAGCTTACCCCCGCGAATGGGCCTTGACCCAAACTCCTCCGGGCCGAGGACATGTCAAAGACACCGACACCCGGGAATAACTACTCGGCCCCAAGCTATCCATCCGCAGCTAACTGGGTCGAATATCTCGCTAGCCATAATGTCACTCCGGACAATCAGGCTCCGGATCTCTCTCTCCATGATCGCGATCTGATCCAAATATTCCTCCGCTTATTTCGGAGCCTGATCCTGAGAGAACAACTATAAATAGGGGGCTTACCCCTCATTCTAGAACTACGTTTGCTTTGATTCCCTTTTGGATACGTAGGAGCAGAATCCACATTCTGTCAAGCACAATCCAAAAACACCCCACTAATCCTCGTTCAGCCGAGTATTTCATATCCGAGATATTTGGCCGGAACATATAGTTTGTCTTGTTTTTATCTTTCTTTCTGTATACCAAGAAAATATAGTATAAATATACCAATACTTACATGGAAAGTGTAAACTACGGAGAGTAAGAGCAAGGTGCAAAACCCAATCATTAGAAAGTAGAAACCCAAATACAAGATGAGCACTCCGATTGTGCTGATGATACCATTTCCAGCTCAAGGACATGTCAATCCCATGATGAGTCTTTCACAAAAGTTGGTTGAACATGGATGCAATATCATTTTTGTGAACACAGACTTCATCCATGAGCGAGTGGTAAGTTCTATGGTCAACCAAGAAAGCATTAATAGTTCTCCAATAAAGTTGGTCTCCATCCCTGATGGCTTAGGACCTGAGAATGATAGAAGCAATTTAGGGGAACTGTTTGAGTCTATATTAAACACCATGCCTGCTATGCTTGAGAAGCTCATAGAGGACATTCATTTGAATGGTGACCATAGAATCAGCAGCATTGTTGTTGATGGAATTATGACATGGGCATTGGAAGTTGCTTGTAAGATAGGAATCAAAGGAGCAGTCTACTGGCCTGCATCAGCAGGAATGTTTGCCTTGCAATACAACATCCCCAAGCTTATTGATGATGGGGTCATAGATTCTGATGGTAAGAATATCATATTTCACTAACCAGTTTTTTTTTTTTTTTCTATTTTGTTTTGAAAACTCCATTAAATGAGGAAACATAGGGTTGGGTTAAGATGCACCACCCATATTTTACACCACCCAATACACTACCCATATGTGGCAAATTTTGGACCAATCAAATTGGCACATGGGTTTGATCAAAATTTCAAACTTTCTAGTTGTATTTCTACTGTAGTCAAATATATGAATACAATATATTGTAGTATAGTATATGTACTCTTTGTATTCACAAATTTAACCCATATTAAAATAATGTTTTTTGATAAAAAAACTGATTATATTAAAAAATAATATTTTAATATGAATTAAAATAATGTTCGTTGTCAATAATATTTTGCAATATAATCAGTTTTTTTTAATCAAAAAACATTATTTTAATATGGGTTAAATTTACGAATACAAAGAGTACATATACTATACTACAATATACTATATTCATATAGTTTGACTATAGTATAATACAACTAGAAAGTTTGAAATTTTGACCAACCTATGTGGCAATTTAATTGGCCTAAAATTCGGTACATGGATGATATAGTGGGTGGTGTAAAATGTGGGTGATGCACCATATCCACCCCGGAAACATATGCAACTAAGATAAAATAACTTCATTTTGTTTTGCCCTACAGGATACTCAATCACAAAAAAGACATTTCAATTATCACCAAGTATGCCTGCAATGGACACAAGTATCATTTGGTGGTCAAATATGCTGGACCCGATAGTTGGGAAGAAAATATTTATTTATGTGTCGCATTGCATACGAGCTATAAATTTGACTGAGTGGTGGGTTGGCAATACAACCTATGAACTTGAACCGGGAGCATTAACCTTTATTCCCAAACTCCAGCCAGTTGGTCCACTATTGAGAAGTTATGACAATACAAGTGCAACTGAAAGATCATTGGGGCAGTTTTGGGAAGAAGATCTCTCTTGTATGAGTTGGCTTGATCAACAACCTCATCGTTCTGTCTTGTATGTTGCTTTTGGTAGTTTCACTCTCTTTGACCAGACCCATTTCACAGAACTAGCTCTTGGACTCGAGCTAACCAATAGACCCTTTCTTTGGGTTGTGCGCCAAGATTCCAATATCGACAATAAGATGGCATACCCTAATGAATTTCGAGGGAGTCAAGGTAAGATAGTAGGATGGGCTCCACAACAGAAGGTGTTATGCCACCCTGCCATAGCTTGCTTTGTTAGTCATTGTGGTTGGAATTCTACCATAGAAGGTTTGTCTAATGGGGTGCCCTTTTTGTGTTGGCCATATTTTGCTGACCAAATTTATAACAAAAGATACATATGTGATGAGTTGAAGGTAGGGCTAGGATTTGACTTGGACGAAAATGGAGTGGTGTCACGCAAGGAAATAAAAAAGAAGGTAGATGAACTGCTCAATGATGAAAGAATGGGGTCAAGGTCTCTGAAGCTAAAGGAAAAACTAATGAACAACTTGGCAGAAGGTGGTAGGTCTTCTAAAATCTTTGTCAAGTTTGTAAAATGGCTGAAAGAGTGAAAGAATAAGGTTTTGCCATTTGTGCAAAATTTTCAAGTTTAGTCAGCATATCTATTTTGAAATATTGTTGTTCATTTCCTATTTCGATGGAATAAATTAATTAAGTTTAATCCCTACAAAGTATCAGTGTCTTGGTTTTGGTCAATACGTACACTTTTTTTCTTGGGTTTTGCTCATGGCAAGTTCCAAAACATTGACATTGGACTCTGTCTTTAGTTCTCATCCGTTAATTATTGACGTGACTAAGTATGTTTGAAGGCTTAATCATGTTTCCTGGGTGTTAGTGAGCTTGTGTTTCAAATTTGAGGTGAATCAGACTTGAAACGGGCTCAAAATGAACCGAAACGCGCAAAAGACTAGTACCAACATCAGCCTTACATTCTAGTGTGGAGAAGCCCAACATTTTAATGTTGGCACGCTTAAACGTGGGCCATATGGACGCTTGAGCGTGGAGTAATTCTGTACACATGTGGGATATGTGGCTTTGCAAAGACGACGCGTGGCAGAGACATGGCGACGAAGGAGCTACGCTCTAGTGTATAGAGATCCCACGCTAGAGTGTGGGCACATTAGAGCGTGCATGTCTCGCACGCTAGAGCGTGCTGAGTGCTGCATGCAAACTTAAGTTTTCGCTTAAGTTATTTGGCTAGCCTTTCTTCTTCTTTTTCACTTGCAAACTCAAAGGAACAGAGTGAGAGAAAAATATAGATTTAAGATAAAGAAAGTGGAGGTTGAGGAGAATCCGGTTATCGATTCACGATTTCGATTACACCACTGCGATCAGGATGACAAGTACTCCAAGGATACGTGCTCGACTTCTCGATACGACTGAGGTAATTCCCGAATCCCTAACATCGACACATCGACATTGCCAACATTATTATTCTGAGTCATTTCCATAATTTCTTCTATCGTTTTTTTATTCGATTATGTTTTTGGAGCAAGATTAGGGTTTATGACTATGCCTGCATGTTGTCTATGTTAGGGCAAATTTCGGAGCATCGGGGAGCCCCGAGGAGTGCGTGACAACAGCTGTTACTAAGGGAGGAACACGTTTTTCTTAGCTCCAAACAGTACGAGAAAAGCCAAGGTGTGAAGAAAGTAATCGATATCGTCGGGGAGGCAAGCATAGTATAGTCAATGTTTTAAAAACCAAACCGGACCGGCAGGTTCAACCGGTTGAACCGGGAACCGACCGTGTCTGTAGTTCGGTTAGCCTCTAAGAACCGTTCTGATTCACTTTTTATTACTTTTTTCCAGTTTTTTTTCACTTTACCATTCTTTCTTCTTTCAGATTCAGTCCTTTCATATTCATCTTCTTTCTCTGCTTTGTCCCTCTACGCTGTCCCACAAATGCTCTGTCGTGTTCTCTAATCGTCGACGGCGGTTCGCTGCTCGCCAAGTACAGCTCCCTGTTTTGACGATGACGCTCCTACACCCTCAGACATGGTGTGGGTGGACGCATGTAGGGCGGCGGAGGGAGGGGTGGGGTAAGAATCGTTAGATGGCTGAGCAATGAGAAAGAAAGGACGGGGATCCGTAAGGCTTAGAAGCAGATCAATGCAGTGAAGTAGAATTGGACGATTTGGTTTCTATAATGAAATGAAAATGGGATTTTGTGTAGGTATAAATTTTTTGGGGGGACCAAGTCCATTGGTGACATAAACTGAGGCCTAATTTATTTTTTGGATATGAGTTCATATGAACGAGGCCTGGAAGTTCTATTGGGACTATCATATAATTTATGGCATTGGAACTAAAAAGCACATCTATTTTAATTTTTTATAGATTTTTTTATCAACATACAATTTTTATGCATATATTTATTTATTTATTATAAATTTTTTTATTTATTTATAAATCATCCTGTTGAATCAATTGAACCATGACCCGGAGGTCTCACCAGTTCAATCTTCGGTCCGGTTTTTAAAACATTGAGTGTAGTTTGTTATCTATATGTGTAAGATGCCCCAAACCCTACTAGTATGTAGATTAATCGACAATGGCTAAATCGTATAAAAATTCATGCATGGACGACACTGGGGATTTATAAGTAAAGGCTTTCAGTGATATCCACAATTTTGGGGAATAGGGTTTTGTTTGGGGATTTGCAAGAAGTTGGGGATTTGCAGGAATAAGGAAGAAGGAAGAAGGAATGAGGAAGGAGAAAAGAGGAAGGAGGGAGAGAATGAGATTATTTTCTCTCTCTAAAACAAAGATTCTGGCGATAGGAGGTCGTTTCCGGCGACTGATGTGGTGGTTTCAACGCCGTTGGTGTAAAACTAATGGAAATGACCAAAATGTGCTAACTTTTGTAAGACAACAGACCAAATCAAAACAAAAAATAAAAAATGGACCAAAACGAAACTAAAATAAAGATAGGGGATCAAAAATGTGTATATATATATATATATATATATATATATATATATATATATATATATATATATATATATATTAGCCAAATTTTATCTATTTCACTAGTTTTAGAGATATACTCTTTAAAAAATCTTCATAGTCCTGATTAAGTACCACACACAGTGGCGGATCCAGAAACTTTCTATAGTGAGGGCAAGAAAAATATTATAAGTTTTTTTAAAATACAGAACCTCTTAACAAAAAAAAGAAACATACTTGATTTTTTACAAATTACAATTGCAGCGATATATTTTCATATTTTAAAAATGTTGCATCATCATTTTTTCAAACTATAATACATATTTTTTATGGATGACTCTAACGTAATTGGTGAATTTTACCTTTTAAGACTCTGATGTTGATTTTTTTCAAAAAAAAAAAAATATTTCTTCATTTCTATTTTCTAGCACACAAAAATGATATAAAACTAATTAGATACTTAATAACTAATTAAAATTAAAACAAAACCATACATTTTTCAACTCTACCAAGCATAATATCCTAACGTATAAAGCATAATTAAAGTGATAGAAATTAGAAACTAGAACAGTAAAACCCATTAAAAAATTAGAAGAAAAAAGAGAGCAATGACCCTGTAGCCCGTGTCTTCCCTTCCCAGCTTTCCTCAGACTCTTTGCTCCCTGTTACACTATTTCTTTGGTGAGACTGAGTATTGTTTTGCATTTGAGAAAATGCAATTGAAATTGAAATCACGTGACTGTGTGAGCAGAGTCAGTGACCACCCGTGTGTGTGTTTAACGACTAACAAGTAAAGAGTGGTCTACTCAGTGTCCAGTGTGTGTTAGTGACTGCTAGGCAAAGAGACAAAGTGTCGGTAATACCTTTGTACAATTGAAATTTAAAACAAACTGAAATCCCTCCTTTAAAAAAGAGTACAAATTCATTCTCCCTTTTATCTCTTATGATTTAACTATATTGACTGAAAAAGAAATTATCTCATGGGGCAATACCAATTTTTTTGTGGGGGATAAAAATAAAATTTGTTAAGGATGTATATGTAAAAAAAAATATGCCTGTCCAACGTGCATCCACCAATGACCACACAAGAATTTTTTTTATCACAAAATAGTATTTTAAAATCCTTCAAAATCTTAATTGATAGGATTGTTGGAATCTTAATGTATTTTATGAATTTCATTTTCTTTGGGTGTCTATGTTATTAACACGTATATGACATTGATAATAAAATTATTGTATTTTGAAATGTAAGAATTCTTGATTGTTAAAACATCGAAGTTCTTTGAATCTTTGGTTCTCTCTCCTTTCATTCTACTCTAATTTAACATTCAAGTATCGTTCATCCCACACTTAAGTGCTGTTTAAAGCATCAAAACTTTTTGCAGCAAAGGTAATTGGTTTCTACTAAATTGGTTTTTACACCAACTTAAAATTAAAATTGGTTTCTAATTCCTCTCTATGTTCAACCGCTCATAATGAATATGTCAGAATTCATATGTGTACAAATAGATAGAAAACAAAATTAATTAGACTTCGACATGGGATCATAGTACACAACATGGTAATTTGTATGCCTCCAAAAATTTTATTTGATATCTTGCGGCATTCTTTTTCAAGAAACGCCAAACCTGACTTGTGGCTTGGATCAGACAAGCAATTCCTAATCACGTCTCTCGTTAGGTACAATTTCATATGTATATTATGTGTTGTTTTCCAATGACAATATGATATGTATAATAGTTGTTACACATGTATGCTTTCATTGATGAATTATTCTACATGTCCTATTGTCATGGAAAAACAGTACATAATGTACCTATGAAATTATACATAACCTTAAGTCTTGTCCTATATTTATTATAAAGTATACTATGGTAGGAGTTTCTTTCGTTAGTGATGCTGGGTTTCACTAGTGGAAATAATATAATATACGGGAACGTTTTACGTCAGTTGACCATATGTTTGACGTTAAAAATGAGGCGATGACAGTTTTGTAAATATTAAATCACTATTTACGTCAGTTGTGTAAAGAACTGACGTTAAAAGTGATATTAACACTTTTAACGCCAGTTGTTTATACAACTAACGTTAAATGTGTGATTTCTACGGCAGTTAAATAAATAACTGACGTAAATAATTATGAAACTCATTTCTTTCGTTGTCATCTCTCTGTTGTCACTCTTAACGCAGATCACTCCATATAGTGCAGTTTATTTCTAAACCTTTTTTTAAACAAGTTTATTTTTAATGTTAATTAATTAGCTTGAATTAGTAAACAAATTCTTGGGCAAATTAAAATAAATAAACACTTAACATAAAACAAGTTATATGTATAATCAAATCGTATCTCATTGAAGCGATTCATAAGTTACAATTACATGTCTTGTCCTCAGAAACTCCAATGGATGCATCTCCTCCCTCACTTGAATTCCATGATGCATCGCGCGTGAATCCATAGTCACTAGCAGCGAAAGCAAAGTGAAATGGATCTTTGCATCACCTCCTTCACTGGAATTCCTTGATGCATCGTCTTGAATCCACAGTCACTTGCAGCGAAAGCAAAGTAAAAGGGATGGCGGGGATGAAATAAAGTGAGGGAATCACATTACGTGATTCACCCAACCTTACCATCCATGTTACGTGATTTACTCAACCTCAGAAGTTTGTTGACCATTAAGACAGAGACCTTTAAGTCTAGGTATAGGAAGAAATAACAACACCTCAAATATGATAGAGGCATATTGTGAAGGAATAGAAAAAGCACGAAATATAGAGGAAAAGAAGAGGGGAGTGTAATACAGATCGATTGATACAGAAGAATATGGTTCTTTATATAGAGAAGAGAGACTACCTGAATTTCTTGAAAACTGATCTAAAAACTTAATGCTCATTAAGAGGATTAAGTTACAAGGTGAATGGGTAAGTAGAACAGTAGTCAAAGGAATGAATGTTTTTGCAGAAACTTATACACTTTTAACGTCAGTTGTCTTCAACAACTGACGTTAAAATTGTTTTTAAAATAAAAAATATTTATTTTTAACGTCAGTTTTTTATACAACTGACGTTAAAAGTGTGATTTTTTACTTCAGTTAAATAAATAGCTGATGTAAATAATCATATATCCCTATCTGAAATGCCCTATTGTCACTCTTAACACAGGTCACTCCATATATATAGTGCAGTTTATTTCTACACTTTTTTTTTAAACAAGTTTATTTTTAATCTTCATTAATTAGCTTGAATTAGTAAACAAATTCTTGTGCAAATTAAAATAAATAAACACTTAACATAAAACAAGTTATATGTATAGTCAAATCGTATCTCATTGAAGCGATTCATAAGTTACAATTACATGATTAAAAGATAAAAAATTTCTGCAACATAGCACTAAAATATAAAAAAGTTTCTGCTTCAACATCAATTTCTTCTCAGTCCTGTCCTCAGAAACTCCAATGGATGCATCTCTTCCCTCACTTGAATTCCTTATGCTTCATCTGCTTTATCCATAGTCACTTGCTGCGAAAGCGGAGTGGAATTGATGAGGGGATGAAATAAAGTGAGGGAGTCGCATTACGTGATTCACCCAACCTTACCATCCATGTTACGTGATTTACTCAACCTCATAAGTTTTTTGACCATTAAGACAGAGACCTTTAAGTCTAGGTATAGGAAGAAATAACAAAAGTCTCAAATGTGATAGAGCCATATTGTGAAGGAATAGAAAACACACGAAATATAGAGGAAAAGAAGAGGGTGTATTACAGACTGATACAGAAAAATGGCACTTTATATAGAGAATAGAGACTCTCTGATTTTCTTGAAAACTGATCTATAAACTTAATGCTCATTAAGAGGATTAAGTTACAAGGTGCATGGGTAAGTAGCACAGTAGTCAAAGGAATGAATGTTTTTGCAGAAACTTATACACTTTTAGCGTCAGTTGTCTTCAACAACTGACGTTAAAATTGTTTTTAAAATAAAAAGTATTTATTTTTAACGTCAGTTGTTTATACAACTGACGTTAAAAGTTTGATTTTTACTTCAGTTAAATAAATAGCTGACGTAAATAATCATATATCCCTATCTGAAATGCCATGTTGTCACCCTTAACGCAGGTCACTCCATATAGTGCAGTTTATTTCTAAACTTTTTTTTTAAACAAGTTTATTTTTAATCTTAATTAATTAGCTTGAATTAGTAAACAAATTCTTGTGCAAATTAAAATAAATAAACACTTAACTTAAAACAAGTTATATATGTATAATCAAATCTTATCTCATTGAAGCGATTCATAAGTTACAATTACATGATTAAAAGATAAAAAAATTCTGCAACATAGCCCTAAAATATAAAAAAGTTTCTGCTTCAACATCATTTATTCTTCTCAGTCCTGTCCTCAGAAACTCCAATTGATGGATGCATCTCCTCCCTCACTTGAATTCCATGATGCATCGCGCGTGAATCCACAGTCACTAGCAGCGAAAGCAAAGTGAAAGGGATCTTTGTATCACCTCCTTCACTGGAATTCCTTGATGCATCGTCTTGAATTCACAGTCACTTGGGGCCAAAGCAGAGTGAAAGGGATGACTGGGATGAAAAAAAGTGAGGGAATCACATTACGTGATTCACCCAACCTTACCATCCATGTTACGTGATTTACTCAACCTCAGAAGTTTTTTGACCATTAAGACCCTTTAAGTCTAGGTATAGGAAGAAATAACAAAAGTCTAAGAGCCATTTTGTGAAGGAATATAAAACGCACGAAATATATATAGAGGAAAAGAAGAGGTCAGACATGATCGATCTGAGTAAGAATGGTACTTTATATAGAGAAGAGAGACTAGCTGATTTTCTTGAAAACTGATCTATAAACTTAATGCTCATGGGTAAGTAGCACAGTATTCAAAGGAATTAATGTTTTTGCAGAAACTTATACACTTTTAACGTCAGTTGTCTTCAACAACTGACGTTAAAAGTGTTTTTAAATAAAAAATATTTATTTTTAACGTCAGTTGTTTAATACAACTGACTTTAAACAATGACTTTTAACGTCAGTTTCTTAAGACAACTGACGTTAAATAAATGACCTTTAACGTCAGTTGTTACAAACAACTGACGTAAAATGTTGTTTTATTTTTGGTTTTTGATTGTAACGTTTACACCCGCGCGCCTTCTGCACTTCGCTCTGTACGTCTCTGTTCTTCTCTTTCACGCTCACTCTCACTATCAACTCTCACTCTCACTCTACCCTAATCGGGAGCTCATCTCCACCGCAACCACCGCGAGGGCTTCTTCGCCACCACCATGAGGTACACTCTTAATCCTAACTCTGTCTTTCCCGCTCATTCTTTGCAATAACTTGACATCTCTCTTTCCCCTTCCCGCACACTAACTCTCCTTGTCCCTCTGCTCTCAGTAACCACATCGAACGTTGGCCACCACGCGAGCACCTATTTCTGGTGAGTCTTTAGGGCACATTTTTTTATTTTTGGTTTTGAGTGTATGTTGAAACTGTAGTCTCTGTAGTTGAAACTTGAAACTATGAGTTTGAGTTGTTTGGAATGTCTCTATTTCTGGTCGTGGGTTTTGTGTTTTCTCTTGTTTTTCTTCTGCTATCATGACCTATTTCAAAATGGGAAGAAATTTAGAGTTGCTTGTAGCATGTGACATCAACAATATATTGCTCATTGGAATTCTGTTTTGTTAATTTATCTTCATCTGCTTATTTCTTTTGTCTTAAGAAACCTGAAAATGGTGTAAATTTGAAATAATTTTTAAACGCCTTGGATATATGTTTTGTATATCTACAGAACCTATCTAGTTATGGATCATAGTTGGATGGTTTGTAAGCGCACTAGTGCTGAGTATTTGAAGGGGGTGGGAGAATTTATAGAATTTTCTCAAAGGAATGTTCCTAATAGTAATGGAATGTTCTGTTGTCCTTGTGTCAAGTGTTTGAATACGAGGAAATGTACGGTGAAGGATATACATACTCATTTGATTTGTGAAGGGATTTGCTTGAGTTATACAAGATGGATATGGCATGGTGATGTGTTGTTGAGTAGTACGGCAAGTGTATCCCAAAGTGAGGACGTTGACGTAGATATGGAGGATGATCGAGTAGAGGATATGATCCGTGATATTGGACAAGCATATTTTCATCGAGCTCATGTGTATGATAGGTTGTGCGGTGATGCGGATAAGCCTTTATATCCAGGGTGTACTACTCATACACGATTGTCGGCGGTGCTAAAATTGGTTTGTGTGAAGGCGAGAAATGGTTGGATCGATAAAAGCTTCACGGAATTGCTTGAAGTGTTGAAAGACTTGCTTCCGGAGGACAACACATTGCCTGACCGTAACTATGAGGCCAATAAGGTATTGTGTCCGATGGGTATGGAGTATAAGAAGATACACGCATGCCCCAATGATTGCATATTGTACACCGGTGTTCATGAAGACAATCACGATTGCCCCAAATGTGGGTTATCACGATACAAAGTGAAAGGTGGTGATGATGATGATGATCTTGATGATGTGAGAAAAAAGGGTCCTCCTGCGAAGGTGTTGTGGTATCTTCCAATAATTCCAAGGTTCAAGCGATTGTTTGTCAATGCGAAAGATGCGAAGAATCTTAGATGGCATAATGATGAGAGGAAACGTGATGGAAAGGTTCGTCATCCTGCTGATTCTATGCAATGGAAGAATATTGATACTATGTTTCCGGATTTCGCCGATGAGCCAAGAAACCTAAGGCTTGGACTTGCTACGGATGGAATGAATCCTTATGGTAACATGAGTAGTATTCATAGTTCATGGCCTGTTCTGTTGATAATTTACAACCTTCCCCCTTGGTTGTGCATGAAGTGCAAATACATGATGTTGTCTATGATGATTTCGGGCCCAAAGCAACCGTGAAATGACTTAGATGTCTATCTAAGTCCCTTGATTGAAGACTTGAAAACGCTGTGGGTGGAAGGTGTTGATGTAGTTGATGGGTATTCTCATGAGACTTTCAAGCTTCGTGCCATGTTATTTTGCACCATCAACGACTTTCCAAAGATACGGTAACTTGTAACATGCAGTGTCAAGGGGCATAAAGCATGCCCTATATGTGAAGAAGGCACATGCTACACTCAGTTGCATCACGGAAAGAAGACGGTTTACCTTGGGCATCGGAGATTTCTTAGACGTGATCGCCCATATCGTAAGATGAAAAAAGCTTTTAATGGATGCTAAGAGACAGAAGAAGCTCCGGCGGCCTTAATTGGAGAGCAGGTTTATCAGAGGGTAAAGGGCATCGATGTTATATTCGGCAAGTCCAAGAAGAAAGGTAAAGCTGCTGAGAAAAACATATGGAAGAAGAGGTCGATATTCTTTGATCTTCCATACTGGCGCAAGCTTGATGTCAGACATTGCATTGATGTGATGCATGTGGAGAAAAATGTGTGTGATAGTGTGATCGGGACGCTTCTCAACATTCAGGGCAAGACAAAGGATGGTGTTAATGCTCATCTCGACCTCGTTGCTATGGGTATACGAGAGCAGTTAGCTCCAGTTGTTGAGGATGGTAAGCAGACTTATTTGCCGCCAGCATGTCATACTTTGTCAAAAAAAAAGAGACAAAGTTTCTGCGGGTGTCTTTAGGGCATCAAAGTTCCACATGGTTACTCTTCAAATATGAAGAGGCTTGTCTCTAGTGATCTTAAATTGGTTGGCTTAAAGTCTCATGATTGTCACATCTTGATGCAATAACTTCTGCCCGTTGCTATTCGTGGTATTGCTCCAAAAAATGTGAGACATGCCATTACTCGGTTGTGCTCATTCTTCAATTCTATATGTAGCAAAGTCGTTGACCCCCGTATGTTGGATGACTTGGAAGTTGAGGCTGATACAATCTTGTGCCAATTGGAGATGTATTTTCCTCCTTCCTTTTTCGACATAATGGTTCACTTAATTGTTCATTTGGTGAGGGAGATTAGATTATGTGGGTCGGTTTTTCTGAGATGGATGTACCCAGTTGAGCGCTACATGAAGATCTTGAAAGGATACGTGAAGAATCCTCATCATCCGGAAGCATCTATTGTTCAAAGGTATGTTGCAGAAGAAGCTATTGAGTTTTGTTCGGACTACCTTCATAACACGGATCCTATAGGGGTTCCTAAGCCTCGGCATGATGAGATCAGATGTCAAGGTAAGGGTACACATGTCTTAAGAATTAATAGCAAGGGTCGGGAGGAAGTGCTTCAAGCACATTTGTATGCATTGAACAACATCGATTGTGTTCAGCCTTTCTTATTTGAACATAAAAGAAAAGTCAATCAAGAAAACCCTCGAATGAGCAAAAGGTGGTTGTTGAACAAGCATAACAAGACTTTCTTACCATGGTTCAAGGAAGAAATGCTTAAGGATGGTAGTACTGCTTCTGATGATGTAAGATGGCTAACACGTGGGCCTAGCTTTAACGTCATATGTTGGAGCGGATACGACATAAATAACTTTTCCTTTTATACAAAGGAACAAGATAACAAGAGTACCATGCAAAATAGTGGGGTTATGATCTTGGCCGAAGCAATGTACTTCTCTAGTGCAAAGGACACAAAACCTGTTAAAGCACCGAGACCTTACTTTGGATATATTGAAGATATTTGGGTGCTCGATTACACTAAGCTTACGGTACCGGTTTTTAAATGTAAGTGGGTTGATAGTAACGGTGGTGTACAAATCGACGAATTGGGGTTCACATTGGTAGACCTCAGCAAGTTAGGTCATATAAATGAGCCTTTCATAATGGCTTCCCAAGCAAAACAAGTGTTCTACATCACTGATCCTTCTAACAAAAGGTTGTCCGTGGTTCTCCAAGGAAAAAGCATGTATAATGGTAGTGATGAAAATCAAGATTCAAATCTTGATATTCCTGAGACTCCTTCTTTTTCAAGAAACATGCCTACTATAATCGAGGAGACACAGGTGGACGATGTACATGCCACTCGTGATGATCATCACGAAGGGATATTGATATAGGTAGTTTAAACTTAGTATACATTTATTTTTATTTATACTTCTGTATTTATTTTGAGTTATAACCTATGTTAATAAATATATATTGTTTCTGAACAGGCATACATATGGATCAGTAGGATAGCCCACATGCATGGCAGGACACTGTGGGGCCTACGCAGGACCCGATCGCGCCTACGCCTGATTCTAGTGTAAGTTTACATGTTATATACTATCTTTAGTCCTTCTTTTTAATGTAAGTTTATAATGTTACAACCCTCTATTTTATCATTTTTTTTTGTCCATACAGACATCACAGGCTCATAGGAAACGGGGTAGAGGAGCCACGACGTTGAAGAAACTAGAGAAGGACAGGCAAAGCGGACAGAAGCTTGAGGTGTCCTTCGATGCTAATCTAAATGCCCAGGGACCCCGTGCTAAAGAATTTAATAAGTGGGTGTTTCTACAAGCGAAGCAGCACGTAAGCATCAACTACAACCACTGGAATGACGTTCCACAGAACGTTAAGGATCAGATTTGGGAGGCTATCACGGTATTTTACCTTTACATTCGTTTGATTTACATTATTAGATAATTATCCGAGTTATAATCCATCCAGTTGTTATGTATTTAATGTGTAGGTAGCTTGGACTGTGCCAAATGACGAGGATCACCGTCATAAATGTATGAAAATGGCATCAAAGCGTTGGAATGGGTTCAAGCATGATTTTACCAGGTACTATGTATCTGGGAATAAGCGGCTTGATAAAATGTTCTCGGATTATCCCTGTATTGATCAAGATACTTGGGATATGTTTGCTAGGAGTCGACAGGATGGAGAATTTCAGGTTGGTTGATTAAGTTAATTTTGCATGCTTCTTATAGATCATTTAACTGTATTTAATTATGTGTTTTTGTTTGAATAGGCTAAGGCAGATAAGGGTCGGCAGAATCAGGCGAAGAACGTCCACCGCCACACCATGTCTCAGGGTGGGTACCAGACTCGGATCGAGGAGATGATGGCGGATAGGATGAGGGTGAAGCAGGAAGAGCACTCTGCTAGGATTGAAAGAGGAGAGGTGCCTGAGGGCACACCATTAAGTCCTCTGTCGGACATCGACCGCGAGGATGTCTGGTTAGCCGGCCGCATGACAAAGACGGGATCTTTTAAATTTGATGCCACTCGCGAAGTGGCAGATAAGATTGTAAGTAAATAATTAACTTGATTTCAATTGATATTTGTATAGATATTTTTAACACTTTTCACTTGCACGTTTTTTCATTTTTTTCATTGTAGGTGGATCTTAAAGCACAATCCTCCCAGGGCTCATTCGTCCCTTCTGGACGGCGGGACATCTTGATGACTGCTCTAGGCAAGAAAGACCATCCTGGTCAGGTTATCGGTGTTCCTGGGAACGTGACCATCAAAGAATATTATGGCAAGTCTGCTTCACGAAAGCGGGTGGTCGATGAAGCATCAATTGTGGATGACATTACTCAGCACCTCATCTCTAAACCTGCTATTACAACACATCTGATGCAAAGCTTAATATCCAACCCAAAATTCAAGCAGGCGCTTTCCAGAGAGCTTTCCTCCGTCGGTTCATCCCAGGACACCGCAGGGCATGCCAACCCTTCACATGTGATCACAAAAGAGAGTTATAGTAGGGCACATGTGTAGGAAGATGAGTTGGCAGCTAGGGAGCGGGAGTTGGAAGTCCAACGCCATGAGCTTGAGTTGGAAATGAAAAGGCGTGAGCTTGAGTTGGACTTCAAACGACGTGAGCTCGAAATGTTAACAAAGGTATGTATTCATTATTAATGTCCAAATTAGTCAAATAATTACTTGTGTTTTTTTAATTATCAACAACTTATCTATTTTATTTTTCCTAAATTGAAGGCCAAGTCGACGTCGGTGTTGCTGTCACCTGTCACTCGTTTGTTCTCACTTGGTGAGGATTATACGTTTGAGATTTTTGAATGTCCATTGGAGCAAGATGGATGGGTGGCATGCCCAAATCAACGAAGGATATTTTCCTTCTGTGGTGAAGATCTCGGGCACACCTGTAGAAATAACGTCTGGATGGCCAGTACGGTTTTGAGTCTCTGGTGCACGTAAGTTAATTTTAATTTTATAACTTATTTATTTTTGGTATTTTTCTATTTAATAATTTATTTTAATTTCAATATATATATTATGTAATTAACATCCACACATTTTTATATCTTAGGTATCTCCATCGTCTTCAGCTTGATAAGGGCGTTGCATCAGTTTACGGCTTCTTAGATCCGTCAATCCTTGTGCCCGAATTCTTTGCTGGCGATGCATTTAGTAAATACATAGGGAACTTGTTGGGAGACAATCAGAAAGAATTATATCTAGCTCCCTACATTATGAAAAACCATTGGCAGTTGTTTGTACTTCACCCGTCTAGGCATACTGTCATATTCTTATGCTCTCTCCACCAAAAGCCGCCACAGGAGGTGGTGCAAGCTGTAAATAGGTAAGTAACTAATCTTAAATTTAATTTAAGTTTTAATATCAATTGTTTTTAGTTTATTACACACATGATATATGAATTTGTTAATTGACATGATTATTTGTTTATGATAGCGCGCTGAAGGCGAGTAGCATAAGTTGCGCCAACGGGAGAAGTAGGACTTCTAAGGCTAAAGCAAATCCTGAATGGACCATCCTCAAGGTTTGGTAGTTAATTTATCAAATAATTAATATTATAATTACTAATTGATATGTATATTCAACTGACATTGAAATTAATTTTGTTTGTAGTCTCGATTTCAACCTGACGGGTGGTCGTGCGGCTATTATGTGATGCTTCATATACTGAACATAGTCTCTGCATCTATTACGGATGGATGGAATAAGGTAATATTTAAACAACTTGTTAAATTATATATTATAGTTTTGAAGATGACTTGCGTTAATGTTATTGTTATTATTTGAACATGTGTAGGCATTTAACGACCAATCACCTCTTCAAGAAGATGAGTTTAGAGACTTGAGGATGCGCTTAGCTGAATTCTTCTTCAAGTATGCGGCTGAAAAAGGAATTGACAAGATACCTCCGCAATACTTAGATGAATAGTTTTTTTGTTAGACTTTAGAAACTAATTAATAACATGTATATATATATCCTTAGATTTAATGTTTTGTTTTTAGACATTAGAGACTAAAATATATATATATATATATATATATATATATATATATATATATATATATACTTGTAGATAGTTTATGTTTTTCCTATACATGGGTTTTGGTTTTAAGTCCCCCCATTGTTCCTTTGTATATTTCTTTTCTTTTTGTTAATATTGAAATTTAAGGGTAGTGTTTGCAATTCTGTAATGTGTGTGATATTCTGTGTTACTGGGATATTTACTGAATACTGGGATAGCTGAGGGGAGTGATATTTTAAAACTGAATTTAAAAAAAATCCATTAACGTCATTTGTATCAAACAACTGACGTTAATATTAACGTCAGTTGCAATAAAAAACTGACATTAAAATTAAAACCTTTAACGTCAGTTCTTTACCACAACTGACGTTAGTTTTAACAAAATTAACGTCCGTTGTGTTAAAGAACTGACGTTAATAGTTTTATGTTTAACGTCAGTTGTTTAAACAACTGACATTAATTTTAACAAAATTAACGTCAGTTGTGTTAAAGAACTGACGTTAATAGTTTTATATTTAACGTCAGTTCTTTACCACAACTGACGTTAAAATATTAACTATTAACGTTAGCTGTATTTACGTCAGACAATATTCTGACGTATAAAATCAATTTTAACTGACGTAAAAAGCACTTATTGCACTAGTGTTTCCTTCTTTGGAAGTAGAGAAAGAATAGTAAGTAGAAAGAAAGAACATACAAGAGAGATCCAAGGAAACCAATGAATAAGAAAATGAGAAATTTTCTCCTTCATGCATGGCGATCTATTTGTTACGAAAGTTGGCTATAAAAGCAATTGCATGCATTCATTTGTGGCATCCCCGTAGAAAACCAAAACATATAGTTTTGAGAGAAAAGAAAACCTCACTTATGTGAGAGAGAAAATTCTTTTGAGAAAAATCAAGAGAGTGTTTAGCCACCAATATTTTGATGAGATTATTGCTATTATTATTGTAATCCCATTATTTTTTATAGTGGAAGATATTGTTGTTATTGTTTGATTGTGATTACACAAAGTGCGGGAAAATACAAATCCTAGGATAATAAATTATCCATTGGCCTTGTATTAGGTGATTTTATTTGTTATCTTTCCCAACAAGTGGATCAAGAGCATCTGTTCATTACACAGTTTAACTTGTGTTATTCACAATGGACGAGTCAACCTCGACAGCATCCGTAACAATGATTAAGTTAACCTCTTCAAACTACTCCATTTAGAAGCCCGGAATGGAAAACATCCTCTAATGCAAAGATCTATACTAGCCAGTGTTGTGAAAACTGAACCGGACCGGCCGGTTCAATCGGGAACCGGCTGTGTCCATGGTTGGGTTTGGCTAAGAGAGCCGGTTGTCCTGAAAAATCGGGAAAGAACCGGAAAAACCGCTTGAATCGGATTAAAACCGAAGGAACCAGAGAACCGGATCCGGTTAAGAAGAACCGGGCGGTTACTGAAAAAGTGTAGAAGAAGAAGAAGATGTTCCGCCGTTCTCGCGTACAGTTCCAGCTTTCATTTGCGGTGCATAGATGAAAATAAGAAGAAACCAGCTTTAATTTGCAGCACATAGAGATGAAAAGAAGATGAAAAGAAGAAGACTATTGTGTGGTATTGCAGCGCATAGATGAAAAGGAAAAAATGAAAAAACATGCTCTTGTGCGGCGTAAGTGATAAAAGTAAAACTTATAGAACGTGAAAATGAAGGTCATATGGGCTTTAGGGTTTGTGTTATTTTATTATTGGATTTGGGCTTAAAGAAAATCTCAATGATTTGGGCTCAATAATAAATTAAATAATCAAGTATAATTTTTTCTTTTAGCCCAATAATAAATTAAAGATATATAGGACTTATTTGAGAGCTTAGACTTTAGCTTAAGTTTATGGTCCATTGACTAAGTGATTTTATCATAATGAATTGAGTTATAATATTTTTTATAATTTTTTATGTGCACATATATTTTTATACTTATATATATTTATTTTATAATTTATTTATTTATTTATTAGTCACCCGGTTCACCATTGGTCGAACCGGTTGAACCAATTGAACCTGCATGACCGGAAGCTGTTGCCGGTTCGATCTCCGGTCCGGTTTTTAAAACATTGATACCAGCTTTGTAAAAGAAAGGGACGAAGCCAAATGGCAAGTCTGATGATGACTAGAATTTGATGAAAGAGAAAACTGTCAGACAAATTCGACAATGGATAGATCAGAGTGTCTTTCATCATGTGGCGCAAGAAACAGCTGCGTACACGTTATGGACGAACCTAGAAACCTTGTATGAGAGAAAGACGGTCCATAATAAAGCCTCTACTATTCGACGATTAGTGAACCTCGAGTATAGAGAGACCCAGAGTGTTTCTAAACACTTGAGCGATTTCCAGGGATTGGTGAATCAACTCACCAATGTGAAGATAGTGCTTGACGACTAATTGCAAGCATTGCTACTTCTCAATTCCTTGCCAGAAAATGAGGTCACACTTGTGGTTTCATTAAGTAACTCAGCACCACAAGGTGTTCTGACATTGGACATAGTAAAAGATAGCATGTTCAATGAAGAATCAAGAAGGAAGGAACAAGGAATGCCAACAGAGTCGGAGGCGCTTGCCATAGAGTATCGTGGAAGAAGAAACAACAAAAAGTTCAATGCTAGAGACAAGTCAAGGGGTAAGTCAAGAGGCAAATTCAAAGGAAGGTCGAGGACAAGAAGAGACGTAGAATATTACTACTGTCACGAGAAAGGCCACATGAAGGGAGAATGCAGGAAGTTTAAAAGGGAGCAACAAGAGAATGGTGATGCAAGTAACGTAGCCGCTACCATTCTGGTGCATCATTTCACGTAACCTCCAGAAGAGATTTCTTTACCTCATATAGAAGTGGAGATTTTGATCATGTGAGGATGGGGAATGATAATAGATCCAAGATTGTGGGAAAAGGAGATGTTTCCCTAGAAACAAACACCGGTTGTCGCCTAACTTTGAAAGATGTGAGACATGTTCCTGACATGCGTCTCAATCTAATATCCACATGCCTACTAGACGAAGAAGGGTATACTAGTGTGTTTGGGGATAGGAAATAGAAGTTAACACAAAGTTCCCTGGTGATAGCACGAGGCAAGAAAGTAAGCACTCTTTATGTGACAGAAGCCAAAGTCAATAATGGGTGTGTTAATGTGACACGCTATCGCACGCGCGTCAAAAAGAATGAGTGGTTTTAAAAAAAAAAACTGCAGTTAGGGCGCGACAACTCGAGTATCGTCTCACAAGGACTCTTGGGTTGTTATTCGCAGAAAAGTCAGTTTTTTGGGGGTTTTGGGGGGGGGGGGGGGGGGGGGTTTGATTTTAAATTCAATTAGTAAAAACAGTTAAGAAAACAATGCAAATAAATGATTAACAAATAAGCTAAGAACGATTAATCTATTGTTCTCGGTTTCCCAACTATCATCGGTTCATATAATTCCAAGCCCTAAGCGGATTCTAATCCCTTTTCGATTGTAGCAACAATTAACAAGCGAAATTGGCACTACGAGATATATGTTCCTAATTCCCGAATTAAGCAAACGGGGTGAAGCCCTCGTGAATTAAGCAAACACGATTGAACACACGCGAATTAAGCAAACGCGATTAAGTATAGGAACATAAAATCATCGAAACAAATCAATACATATTCTATACAATCCTGAATTAAGCAAACAGAACATATAGAACAATATTGAAAGAGAATAGCAATAAGTTTGGGAATTACAGAACCTCAAGTGGCAATGGAAACCGATTACAGCAGATCAATCCAAGGAGATTAATTCTCCATCAAATACATCATAGAAACCCTAGAGACTAATTCGCAGCCGTCAATATGAAAAAGATAAGAAGATGTTCTTTGCAATCTGCCCTAAAACAGCAATTTATAGCCTTCAGAATCTGCGCCCGCTCGCGAGGCGAATATTAAAAGTGGCGCGAGTTCAAAATTGAGTTCTCGCGAGGCGAGATGATGATTCGCGAGGCGAGACTTCAAATTCCAGTCTGTCATGGTTGTGACCTTCATCACGGCTAGGCTGTGATGGTCTCTGTCCTTTAGGGTTTGAATTTCTCGCGAGGCGAGTAGCCTCTCACAGAGTGAGGCAGAGAAGATGACATTTCTGGCACAGGCTGGTCTTCAGGCTCGCGAGGCGAGTAGCTTCTTGTGAGGCGAATCTTTCAGACTTGCAATTTCCATTGTTTCCTTCATTCCCTTGGCTCTAAGTGCTTCCCTTTCAACCTGAAAACATGAAATAGCAGTGAATGCTTTATTTGACTAAAAAACTAACTAAAATGTCCTAAACTACTTAAGAAACTCAAAATGTTGCTTGAGGACAGTTAAATCCAAATTTGGGTTAAAACGAGATTGAAACTCGAGTAATTGGTGCAAGAACCATGGTCTTACTAGTTATAAAACTAGTCAACCAGAGGTTGATCATAATGCTCTCAGAGAAGACTCCTCAGTCGAGCTATGGCATAAACGGCTCGGACATATGAGTGAAAAGGGCTTCAAATTCTAGCCAAAAGAGATACCTTGGCAGGTGTGAAAGGATCGAAAATGTCTCTTAAGCCATGTACACAATGCTTGGCTGGAAAGCAACATAGAGCTTCATTCCGCTACAAGGTCCCACATAGAAGACCCAATGTTTTAGATTTGGTGCATTCTGATGTTTGTGGTCCAATGACCACTAGTACTCATGGAGGTGCAAGTTATTTTGTTACCTTTATTGATGACCACTCCAGGAAGGTTTAGGCATATGCCCTCAAAACAAAAGACGAGGTGTTTGCAGTATTCAAACAATTTCATGCTAGTGTTGGGTGAGAAACTAGTAGAAAGTGAAAGTGTGTTCGCACTGACAATGGAGGAGACTGAGAGGATGAACGTAACTATTGTTGAAAGGGTGAGAACGATGTTATCTCATGCCAAGTTACCTAAGGGCTCGTTTGGTGGTCAAGATAAGAGAGACAGGATAGGATAAGCTATCATATCATGTCTGAAACTAATGTATGGTGAGCCAGCAGGATAGGATAAAGCAATCATGTCACCTATCGTATCTTGTCCATCTAGTTAAAATTCTATCGTGGGGGAGGGTTGAGTTACAACCCAATATGATAGGATAAGGTGATTTTAAGTATAATAAAATATAAAAATATTTTATATATAAAATAATCAAAGTATAATAAAATATAACATAGTTAAAAAAGGTGTAATAAAATATAAGATATTTTAAAAAATAAAAAAATTAAAAATTAATTTATTTTGCTTCAATGTTAATTTTATTATTTTATATTTATTTTTAAAAAAATGAAAAAAAATATAATAATTTATTATAATAATTTAACTATATGTAAAGTAAAAACTAAAATGAATATTTAAAATTAGAAAAAATTAATTTAAGTTAAACAATATTTTAAAAATTTAAAATATTATATGTAATTTTATAACAAGGATAATTTTGTCCTTTTATATAATTTTAAAAAATGAAAATTATAAAAAAAAAACTAAAATCTAATCAAATATGAAAACATTTAGAATAAAATCGAAAATTTTAAAATTTATACTAAAATTATAATGCTATCTAGTTGACTATCTAGTGAACACCAAACATCGGATAGGATAACAGCTTATCCTGCTTGTGACACCCTCTACCCCGCATACATTTATAAAGCATTTAAGTTATAAAATAAAAACATGCATTTTTATCAATAAATCAAAAACAACGGGTAAATGGTACCACATTGTAACAAGTCTCAAACGCGTAAAAAATAACATAAGTTTTAAAACAATAACATAACATGAAACAAACCCAACCCCAGATGTCACATACAGAGCTGGTATAACCAAATCCAGAAAATATCCTCGGATAAACAAACTGAACCAAACAAAACAAATAAAAAGTGGAAAACCTAACTACGAGTCACGGCTCCTCAGAGTCACTCCTCAACTGGCTGCTCGTCGTCCTCTGCACAAAAAGATACATGCAACAAACACAAAACATAGCAATGGGGAGTAAGAAACATGTATATGAATATAATGGCAAGGAAGCAGTTAGCAAGACGAGCATGCATCACAACAATCATGTTATCACAGCAATAGCATAAAACATAAACAAGTAATAACATCATACATTAACGTATGTTATGCGATGCGATGCGATGCTACTCCACTACTCCCTTATGCACTTGGATCCATTCTACCTCATGAAGTCAACTTCGGAGTTACATATCCACATTGACCAATAAGCACCAACGTCGGGGTAATCCACTTTACCTTGGGTGGACCCCTTCGATAGCCGATGCACCTTACTCTCGGATGCGCCACCGCGGGGGCGCACGATTCACCTAACTCTCTGATAAGCCTCTGGCTCGACTAGTTTTATACTAGTAAGACTATGACTTTTGCACCAATTACTCGGGTTTAATCTCGTTTTCGACCCAAATTTGGATTTAATTGTCCTCAAGCAACATTTTGAGTTTCTTAAGTAGTTTAGGGCATTTTAGTTAATTTTGAGTCAAATAAAGCATTTACTGCTATTTCATGTTTTCAGGTTAATAAGAAGAACAAAAAGGGAAGGACTCTTAAAGCAGAAGCCATCACGGCCAGGCCGTGACACTGGTCACGGCCGTGATGAGCTACCCATGAAGATCAGAGAGCATCACGGGCCAGCTGTGATGACCATCACGGGCGTGATGAGGAGACCCTGGAAGTCAGAAAGCATCACGGGCCTAGCCGTGATGGAGGTCACGGTCATGACAGATCAGCACCCAAAGTCAGAAAGCATCACGGCCGTGAGGGACTAGAATTTGAATGCGCGCCCTTGGCAGAATTCGTCACGGCCTGACCGTGATGGCCATCACGGCCGTGACGCGAATCCTGATTTATAAAAGGCACCAGGGCAGACGCAAATGAGATAGAATTTTCACTATTTTTAGTCTATTCCAAGGGTTTGTATCATGTTTGTGATGGAGAACTAATCACCAGAGATTAGTCTGCTGTAATCGGTTTCCGCCGACACTTGAGGTTCTATAATTCCCAATCTTATTGCTATTCCCTTTCAATATTACCCTATATGTCTTGTTTGCTTAATTCAAGTTATATATATAAGTATTGATTTATTTCGATGATCATATGTTCCTTACTCTAATCGCGTCTGCTTAATTCGCGTGTGTACAATCGTGTTTGCTTAATTCACGATGGCCTTAATCCGTTTGCTTAATTCGGAATAGGAACATATATCTCGTAGTGTCAATTGAGTTTGTCTAATTGTTGCTACAATCAAAAAAGGATTAGAATCCGCTTAGGGCATGGAATTTATATGAATCAATGATAGTTGGGAAACCGAAACAGCAGATTAATCGTTTCAACTTATTGATAATCACTTAATCGCACTGTTTTTCTTAATCAATTTTTCTCTTGCTGAATCTGAAACCGCCTCCCCCCCCCCCCCCAAAAAAAAATTTGATTCATAGGTTAATAACAATCTAAGAGTCCTTGAGATACGATACTCGAGTTGTCGTGCCCTAACTATAGTTTTTTTTGTCACTCGTTTTTTGACCCGTGTGCGACAGCGTGTCACTCTTGGATGAATCACCGCGGACGGCCAGATCGCCTTACTCTCGGACGACCTCCCCTATGTTGAACATCCCCTACTAACATCTCCGATGCGTGAATGCATGATCAAACAACACACAAGCACAACCACCACCTCCGCTTGGGCCACTAGGCTACCCAAGTTTTATCACCATCAACACCTCGGCCACTTGGCCATCGAGGATTTAACGTTGTCTTTTAATCTTTTAAGTCTTTCAACACTCTGGCAGTTCTGCACCAGAGATTACCACCTCGACCACCCGGATATCGAGGCCCCCTTGGCCACTAGGCTGCCAAGTTACATCATCATCTTTAATTAACACTATGCTCAATAAGAACCAGATATTACCACATTGATCATCATGCATCAAGGCCCCCTTGGCCACTAGGCTATCAAGGAACAGTATCTTATCACTTATCTTTTGTCTTCATGTTCGTTTGGTGTCTTATAAATTATTTAAGACGTTTGGGGTAAGCACCCCTGTTGTGCTCTGTTTCTGTCTTCTGTTCTGGGCAGGGGAGCACGCCCCCCATTCAACACGGGCATGCTGGCCTTTTAGTCAAGTACGATCGTGCTGACTATCAAGAACGATCGTGCTGACTATCAAGCACGACCGTGCTGACTATCAAGTACGACCGTGCTGGAGTAGTGCGGCCTTTTTGAATTTTAAGGTGGAGCACGGGTGTGCTCCTTATTAAGCATGGCTATGCCACCTGGAGCATGACCGTACTGGTGTGGGCAGAAAGGTCATAAACCCTTTCCCAAATCTTTTGGGATAAATTAATGGATTAAACCTATTGGCTTTTACTAAGTCTTTAAATGTTAATTTCATTGCTCTTAGCTTAATCTTCATGTCTTATAGTTAAAGGGGAATTAGTCCTTTAATCTTATTTTCCTTTTAATTGCCCCTAAACACTCATCGATCAATCCATAGGGTCCTTGACTGAACCGTTTGGCATAAATCATTGCCCCTCGTTACTATTATTCAGTTTTATGAACAAAAGGGGAAAAACCTCCCTTATCATCGTTAACCGATTTCACGTTTTATTATTATCGCGCTCACAACATCAATCCATCAACCAATAATCATCACAGTTTATAAGTATGATAAATCATCCGTTCATGGCATCATCAATTTAACATGTTCATAGCAACAACATATTATCAAACATACCAACATTAACATCATAGTAATTTGGGCATCAAACAACAAATGGGCATATAAACATGTTATCAAACAATAGGAACATGGGTAACCCTTCGTCTTACGCTACCCCCAAGCCTACATACTCATACTATTCCTTCTCCCCATACCTGGTATGAAGATTTCTCCCTTTAACCAACGAAGCTCTAACCGGTTCCCTCGATTTGGCTCGACGAATGATTCAAGCCTTGGCCAACACAAAAAGGCTAACCAATTAGTTCCCAATTCAAGAAAACAAAAAGGAAACAGAAGAGGGAAGAACCATTACCTTTACTAATTGGCATTAGCGCGTGATTGACTCTCCCAAACAAAGCAAGAACACCAAGAATGATCTAGGTTCAAATGGGAGGGAGGAGAGAGGCTGTCGTCACACTTAGGGTTGCCTAAAGTGCCAATTTAGAGGGTTTAACTCGTAACCCTTGCTGTCTGACGTGCTTATATAAACTCTAACACGAGCACGGCCGTGCTCCCCCTAAGCATTGTTGTGCTTAACTTAAGCACGGGGTCATGCTCAAGTTAGCACGATCAGGCAAAAAGACCGTCAATGAGACGTGTTTTCCTTTGAGCACGGCCGTGCTTTCCATTGAGCACGGCCAGGCTTGTAGCTCAGGCAGCCACAAGATACGTGCATCGAGCACGAGCGGATTGATACATGAGCACGGGCGTGCTCATGCATCAGGAAGGGATTTAAAGCCTAAAAAATCCCACTTAGCACCAAAAACATATCTAAAGCAAACAAGGCATACATCAAAGCATTTATACAAAAAATGGGGTGTGTGACACCCTCTACCCCGCATGCATTCAAAAGAAATAACACATATAAAAAGGGAAATGACACATGCAAATATATATAATATCAAAACCGGGCAGAGACTGCCGCATTGTAACATAACGCGGAAATAAGCAAAAATGTTTATAAAGAAAACATAACATAAAGCAAAACCATAAACGAACCTAACCCCGATGTCACACTACAGAGCTTGTATAACCAATCGGATAAAACAACTCGGATACAACTAGAAACAACTAAACAACTACTGAAAACGGGAAATCCTATCTATGAGTCGCGGCTTCTCAGAGTCACTCCTCAACTGGCTGCACACCGACCTCTGCATAAACGATACATGCCACAAACAAGAAACATAGAGATAGGGAATAAGAAACATGAATATGAATATAATGGCAAGGAAGCAGTTAGCAAGACGAGCATACATCAAATAAGAATGTTATATCAAACATCAATATCATAACAATCATCATCATATAAAGTGTATGCTATGCAATGCAATTCTGCTCCACTCCACTACTATGCACTTGGATCCAATCTAACTCAGGATGCCAACTTTGGGGTTACATTTCCACATTGGCCAATAAGCAACGACATCGGGGCAAGCCACAAAACCATGGGTGGACCCCTAAGACAGCCGACACATCTTATTCTCGAATGCGCCACCACAGTGTATACTTGAGTCCCTTTCGGAAGAATCCCGCGGACGGCCAGATCGTCTTACTCTCGGACAACCTCCCCTATGTTGCACAACCTCCAATCAACATCTTCGATGCATGAATGCATGGCAAACAACGCACGACCACAACCACCACCTCATCTTGGGCCCGTAGACTACCCAAGTTTTATCACCATCAACACCTCGACCACAATGCTAACGAGGATTATCGTTTAACGTTCATCGTTAAGTCTTTTAAGTATTAACAAAACTCTGTCCATTAAGCACCAGAGCTCAACACCTTGACCATCAACCATCAAGGGCCCCTTGGAGCGAACACTAGGCTACCAAGGTACAAAATCTTATCACTTGGAGCGAACACTAGGTCACCAAGGTACAACATCTTATCACTTATCTTTGGTCTTCATGTTTCGTTGGTATCTTATTAAGTCTTTTAAGCATTTGGGGTGAAAACCCCTATTTCAACATTCTGGTTTCTGTTCTGGTCAGGTGAGCACGCCATGCTCACCATCAGCACGGGCGTGCTGGACCTGCAGGCAAGCACGATCGTGCTGCCTGCTAAGCACGGGCGTGCTTAAATGCGTGCCCTGCTCTGGGTTTCAAACTGGAGCACGGGCGTGCTCCCTGTTAAGCACGACCATGCTCAATGGAGCATGGCCATACTGATCTGGGCAGAAAGGGTCAAAAACCCTTCCCCAAATCCTTGAGACAGTTCACAGATTCAACCTATTGGTTTTTACTAATCCATTGATCATCAACCTCATTAATCTTAACTGTTCTTCATTAATATTCATGTCTTTTCATTATGGGGAATTAATCCTTTAATCATAGCTTCGTTATTAATGTCTCTAGAACACTCACTATCAATCCTAGGGTCTTTAACTAAGCCCTATGAACATAACCTTACCTCTCATACTATGTTCATGTCTTATGAACAACTGGGAAAACATCCCTTAATTCTCATTATCATTGTTATCATCTTTTAACATCATTAACAAGACCTATTAATTAATTAGAGACTTATTAACGTCATTGTTGGCATTAACATCCTCAACAATCAACACTCATTAAGAGCACAACATCAAACAACAACCAATAACATAATACTCATCATAATCATGGCATCACAACATCAACATATTTATAACAAACAACATCAATCAATAATAACATTCATGCCAATCATCAACATCATAACAGTTAAGCATCATATAACAAATAGGCATAAGGCATATAGACATGTTATCAAAGGAAAAGGACATGGGTAACCCTTCGTCTTACGCTACCCTCAAGCCTACATACTCATACTATTTCTTCTCCACATACCTGGTATGTGATTCGCATTTTAAAAGAAGAATGAGGGTCTTCTAGGGTCTCGTCTCACAAGAACTTATCTACAACCTCAATAAGAAAGAAACACCTTAATTAGACTCTTAGGCCAAGAAATCAAAAGGGAAAAGAACGAGAAGGACGAGGTGTCCGAATCTTACCTTGTTTGAAGGTTTAAACAGTGAATCACATCTTCACAGCGATGTTCTTCTATCAAAGAATGGTAAAGAACGGTGCAAGAACGTATTACCTTGAGAGAGTTTTCTAGAGACGGTTGATGGAAATTGGGAGAAAAAGATAAGGGAGGCAGCTCTGAGTGTTGGGACGTGATAACTAGGGTTTAGATCGTGTTTTAGGGGTTGAAAACGGGTTGGAACACGATTTGGGCTTAAAAAAACCTAAAACACATTTTATGGTTTTGCACGTATTCGTGGGGCAAACTCTCGTTCGCGGGGCGAGCCAGAGAACCAATTTCTATCAGCTGGATTAGCGGGGCGAACCCGAAAGCGCATAGCGGAACTTTAGATTTTCATGGGGCGAGTCCGAAACAATCAAATTTGGCCAAAACACCTGAAATAAGACTTGTATACAATACTCTTAACTTTCTAACGCCACAAAGATCACCTCGATCGGACATCTAGAACTCAATATATGGCCAATACGGTGGAATCAGTTACTTGGACTCTAAAAGAATTGAACCTTTCTAAGGCTAAACTTCCCGAACATGAACTTAAGCATCAAAAACAAACCTAACAAGCATATAAAAACATATATATACATATATGAAGCACTAAGCTTATTTACGAAAAACGGGGTGTTACAAGGTGTTACGCTGCATATCATATCCTACTCATATTCATCTCTCTTATGCTATCTACCCCTATCCTATCCTGACCATCAAACGAGTCCTAAGAGTTTTTGGGGTGAAGCTCTAATGACTGCAGTTGACTTGATCAACTTTTCCCCTTCAGCTCAGTTGAATGGTAACATTCCAAACAAGTTTTTGATAGGTAAAAATGTATCATACAGCCATTTGAAGGTGTTTGGTTGTAGAGAGCTTGTTCATATTCCAAAAAATGAGAGATCAAAACTCGACTCCAAGTTGAAGGAATGCATCTTCTTGGGATATGGAAATGAAGAATTTGGGTACAGGCTATGGGATCCTGTCGAGAAAAATATTATTAGAAGCAGAGATGTTGTCCTCTTTGAAGACCAGAATATTGAAGATATTCAGAAGGGTGTAAAGCCTTTTAAATCCAGAGAACATCCAATCAACTTGGATCCAATTCCTCTTCCAGAGCTTTATGGGGAGATGCAATAGAAGATGTTGGAGAGGCAGAAAATGAACCTCCAATTGATAACGATCCAACTGAAGAAGTAGCAGATGGAAATAGAAGCGGTGGTACCGATGATGGTATAGATAAAGATTATTAGGGCGGAGATGATATTCAAGAGCCCCAGTTAAGAAGGTTATTCAGGATGCCTAAACCTCAAACCAAATATCCAGCAACAGAATATGTGCTACTCACTGATGGGGAAGAACTAGAGTCTTATGAAAAAGCTATGATGGATGACCACAAGGGGGAGTGGTTGAAAGCCATACAAGAATAAATGCAATCCTTGCATGAGAACAAGACTTATGAGTTGGTAGAGTTACCGAAAAATAAAAGAGCACTCAAACAAATGGGTGTACAAGTTGGAGAATGAGGAGAATAACACATGACCCAGGTACAAGGCGATATTAGTCGTGAAAGGCTTCAGTCAAAAGAAAGGTATTGAATTTGAAGAGATTTTTTCACCTGTGGTAAAGATGTCATCAAAGAGGGTGGTGCTTGGTTTGGATGCAAGTTTTAATTTAGATGTGGAAAAACTAAATGTGAAGACTGCATTTCTTCATGGTGATCTAGAAGAAGAAATTTACATGGAGCAGCCAGAGGGATTTAAAGTCAAAGGAAAAGAAGATTTAGTATGCCAGAGGGATTTAAAGTCAAAGGAAAAGAAGATTTAGTATGTTTGTTGAAGAAGAGTTTATATGGACTTAAGCAGGCACCACGTCAATGGTACAAGAAGTTTGATTCCTTCATGATTTTGTCAAGAGATTTCTTGATGACGAGTTTATCATACTACTTTTGTATGTTGATGATATGTTGATCGTAGGACAAAATGGTGACAAGAAGGAAATGAAGAAGTCATTCTCTATGAAAGACTTGGGACCCGCAAAGCATATTCTTGGTATGTCCATCTATCGTGATCGCAAGGAGCGAAAGTTGTGGTTATCACGAGAAAAATATATCGAGAAGGTGTTAAAGCGGTTTCACATAGAGAAAACAAAGCCAGTTGCTACTCCACTTGCTAGTCACTTTATGCTTAGCTTAAAGCAAAGTTCTAAAAGTGAAATTGAAAAGGATGAAATGCACAAGGTGCCATATGCCTCAGCCGTTGGAAGCTTAATGTATGTAATGGTGTCCAAACCACTTGACATAACACATGCAGTTGGTGTTATTAGCAGATTCTTGGCTAAACAGGAAAAGAGCATTGGAATGCTGTAAAGTGGATTTTAAGAAATCTCATAGGAACTTCCAAAATGAGTTTATGCTTTCGGAGTAGAAACCTTGAACTGATCGGCTATACAGATGCAGATATGGCAGGAGATATTGATTCTAGGAAATCTACTTCTGGATTCCTAATTACATTTTCAGGGGGAGGGGTATCGTGGCAGTCAAAGCTACAAAAGTGTGTTGCTTTGTCTACCACAGAGGCGGTGTTCATTGCAATAACAGAAGCTGGCAAAGAAATGCTATGGATGAAGCATTTCTTGCATGAGTTAGGGCATGAACAACAGAAGTACATTGTGCATTGTGATAGTCAGAGTGCAATCCACTTGAGCAAGAATTCGAGTTCTCACTCGAGGTCGAAGCGCACTGATGTGAGATATCACTAGATATGTGATATATTGGAATCCAAGCAATTAAAAATTTGATAAAATCCATACTAATTACAATAGTTCAGATATGATGACCAAGTCCTTATCTAAGGACAAGTATGATTTTTGCAGAAGAGCAGTTGGACTACTGGAGCCCTCCACCTAAATCGGAGGGGGGGGTTGGTTAGGAGGAGAGAAAAAGAAGGAGAGATAAAGAGAAAACATAGTAAATAGAAAGAAAGAACGTACAAGAGAGATTGAAGGAAACCAATTAATAAGAAAATGAGAAATTTTATCCTTCATGCATGGCCATCTATTTGTTATGAAAGTTGGCTATAAAATCCATTGCATGTGTTCATTTGGTGAGATTATTATTATTATTATTGTAATCCCATTATTTTTTATAGAGGAAGATATTGTTGTTATTGTCTCATTGTGATTACACAAAGTGCGGGAAAAGACAGATCCTGGGATAATAAATTATCCATTGGTCGGTAAGAAAGCATTAATGGTCAGGGACGGAGATAGGAAATACATGTAAGGGGGTCAAAATCAAATATTGATACTGAACAATCTAATATAATAAAATTTACTTAAACTATATAAATAACTAGTCAAACTATTGTTTTAAAAAAACATTGTTGTAAAATAAAGAAACTAAAAAGATTATCAATATATTATTTAAATAAAAAAATTCAAACAAATGTATCATTTAACTAATAATAATATAAAAATTAAATCAAACTACCAATAAAGTCTAAACAAACAAGCCATGTTGAATGTGATAGAAGGGAGTTGTTGGAACATCAATAAATTTCAAGCAACTGTTATGGTAAATCAGCTTGTGTTTGGCCTTTTGTTAGTTGGGCTTCTTGCTTTAGTCATATACTCATATTAGCTTTAGAAAATTTTTCTAAAACAATAAAGTATGAAAATGTGGGGAGGCCATAGCCTACAAAGTCCCCCCACCTAAAACCCCCTCCCTCCACCATTGTTAATGGTTCACCATTAATAAAGTTGGTCTCAATCCAGATGGCTTAAAGTGTGTTTGGATAAGCGCTTGAAAATCATGATTTTGACTGGAATTGATTTTCTAGAATTGATTTAAATACAATAGAATTTGAAGAAAATGATTTATGTATGGATGTTTTTATGCTAAAAGCAACTTTGATGTAAAACTTAGTATATTTTTTCAATTCAAAAGCATAAGCTACTCTAAGTTGCTCTGATAGAATCAATTTTAATTTGGATGCAAAATTGATTCCCCAAACCTATAATTAAACAGTTTTTTTTTACTAGAATCATGTTTGACAGGTGCACAAACACTTCTTGTGGCTCCAGAAATGGAACCAAGCACACACATAGAACATGAGAATGATAGAAGCGATTTAGGAGAGCAATGTGTTTCTATATTAAGCACCATGCCTGGTATGCTAGAGAAGCTCATAGAGGACATTCATTTGAATGATGACCATAGAATCAACCGCATTGTTGTTGATGGAATAATGGCATGGTCATTGGAAGTTACTTGTAAGTTGGGAATCAAAGGAGCTGTCTTCTAGGCTGCATCAGCAGGAATGTTTGCCTTGCAAGTTGCAATATAGAATCCCCAAGCTTATTGATGATTGGATCATAGATTCTGATGGTAAGAATATCACATTTCACTAGGCATATTTTTTTATTGTTTCAATTTTCTTTACAAAACTCCATTAATTGAGGAAGCATGTGAAACTAAAATTGAATTGTTAAAAATAGCTTCATTCCCTGTTTGACATCACAGGATTTCTATTCACAAAAAAGACATATTAATTATTACCAAATATGCCTACTATGGACACAAATATTATTTATTGATCAAATATGTGGGAAACAATAGTTGTGTAGAAATTGTTTAATAATGTGTCGCACTGCACACGAGCTTTAAATTTGACTGAGTGGTGGCTTGGCAATATTGCCTATGAACTTGAACCTGGAGCACTATCCTTTGTTCTTGATCTCCGGCCGATCGGTTTATTATTGAGAAGAAATCATGATATAACTGAAAATGCAAGATCATTAGGAAAGTTTTGAGAAGATGATATCTCTTGCATGAGTTGGCTTGATCAACAACCTTATCGTTATGTCTTGTATATTGATTTTGGTAGTTCAACTCTATTTAGCAAAACCCATTTAACAGAGCTAGCTTTTGGACTGGAGCTAAGTGGTAGACCCTTTCTTTGGGTTGTGCGTCAAGATTCCAATTGCAACAATAAGATGGCATACCCGAATAAATTTCGATGCAGTCAAGGTAAGATAGTAGGATGGGCTTCCCAACAAAATGTGTTAAACCACCCTGCCATAGCTTGCTTCATCAGCCATCGTGGATAGAATTCCACCATAAAAGGTTTGTCTAATGGGCTGCCTTTCTTGTGTTGGCCAAATTTTATTGACCAATTTTATAACAAAAAATACATATGTGATGAGTTGAAGGTTGGGCTAGGATTTGACTTGAACGGGAATGGGGTGGTATCACGAGAGGAGATAAATAGACCAACTGTTTAATATTGAGAGCATCGAGTCAAGGTCTCTGAAGCTAAAGGAGAAGCTATTGACCAACTTCGTAGACCAAAGCATGACAACATGCGGTAACCCATCGGGTACCGGCTTAACCAGTTTAACAATCTTTGTTATCTTAATTAATCTTTAATTAAGTTATCTAACTTGTTATTAGTTGATTAGTGTATTATTACATCATCTGGGGATAGTTGGGGTAAACACCCCTTTTAATTCATTAATCTTAAGTTCTGACCAGTAGAGGAAACACGGGCGTACTAAACCCACAGCACAGTCGTACTGCCACTTAAGTGGAGCACGGTCGTGCTCAATGTGCGGCCTGTTTTCCAGAATTTAACTGAGCACGGTCGTGCTCCCTGTTCAGCACGGCCGTGCTCCTGGGCAGAGCTATATTGTTCTAGATAGAATTTAACGTGTTCAGCACGGTCGTGCTCCTGGACAGGGCCATACTGTTCTGGACAGAATTTAATGTGTGCTTGGAGTTTAGGTTCCCTAATTCTCTCAAATCAGATCCTAGGGTCTTAACTAAAACATTCGGCATGAAACTTCACCCCTCACTAACACAGTTCATGTCTTATGAAGCTTGGGGAATTAATCCCTTAATTCCTATGTTAACTAAGAATCCTAATTAAGTCAATTAGAGTCTTATTAACATATTCAACATAACGGTAACATCATCATCAACAACATATCCAGTCAATGTGATCAACATAATCCATGTCATAACAACAACATTCATAATCATGGGTATTCATACCAATTCAACCAAAACTCATTGCATAAGACAATTCAATAGGCATACCACATCATGAACAACACAACAATTATAACAAATAGGCATACCAATTAATCCAATTAAACATATAAACAATTCAGCCATACAACCAGGCAGATCATGGCATCAATACATTATAACGACAATAAACGGGGCTATGGGAACCCTTCATCTTACACAACTCCCTAACCTTGTGTGTACACTATTCTTCTCCCATACCTGGTACGAGGTTCACGTTTCAAAGAAGAAAGAAGATCCACTATAGGGTCCTGTCTCACTAGCGCTTGTCTACGACCTTAAGGACGCCAAAAAGGCACTTTGGTTCAACTCTAAGATCAAGAAATCAAAAGGAAGAGATCAATAACTTGAAAGAAAGAACACAAGGGACAAGGTGCACGAATTTTACTTTTTCTAAAGCCCCAAACAGTAAGCACAACGAACCCGTATTCGTAGCGATGTTCTCATATCAAGAAGCAGTGAAGAACGATGTAAAAATGGGTTCCCTAGAGAGAGTTTTAGGGAGAAAAACCATAAGGATTCAAAGAGGAAGGATGAAGACAGTTTTCTGAGTGTTGGGGTTGTGTAATCTAGGTTTAGGTCGAGTCTAATGGTATATATATGAGTTTGGGTCATAACGGGTTCCTATTTCAGCCCAAACTGTATATAGTTCGGTATTTTGACCATAAATTTAGCTACAAGTTTCCGGTTGAGGCGTTCTTGGTGTCGTTAGAAAGCACAGATAAATATCTACAAATTAATGTCTAATGATCGAATCCTAAATTGGAATCTAAGATGGTCAAAAGTTCGATGGAAGTTTAGCGACGGATTTGGTAGTTATTCCTAGATAGGATCCTTAGGAGATTATGATAAGATCTTAAGATATAAACGAAAAGAGGATGATCCTATATTGATAAGGACTAAAATCTGATTGATTGAGGGGCTGAAATCTAAGAATAACACTATCTCTATTGAAATACTAAATCACACGATATCTTATCATATCATTCTTAACCGCTTATTATTAATAAAATCACATATCATATATTAACATATAAAATCAAACATTAAGAGACATAATCTCATATTAATGCAAATAATAATATATTAATATACATATTATCATATGCAATAATACATATACATGTATATAAATATCAAACATATACATGCCAGAACAAACACATATAAACATAAGGGTGAATCTTGAGGTGTTACATCCAGCTTAAGCATCACAAGTTGATCACACTTCCCACCTTATAGGAAGGGGTTGAAGAGAACCCCCTCTGTCATGTGCTCAAAGCTAGGTCAAAACAAAATACATCATAGTTCATACAATACCAACACCAGAAAAACAAATCTTGCAAGAAAACTACACCCTGAAACTATACCATCACCCTGTAAATATTAACACCTCTACACATTCTGGAAAAAACAAGGTGAGCCAATCATGCTTCTACAAAACACACACGACAAAATACACCAGAATTACCATACCAGAAATTAAAGCAATATTAACTGCTGCTGTCATGACCTGCTCTTTAGCTATCATACTCCTTCAAACTGCAATTCCTCTATTTTCCAGCAGCAGCACATTCTTTTCATGTGTGCATCATTTTCACCACCCTATTCAGTTTCATATGAACTCAAACTGCTTCTTGAAACAGCATAGAAACTCCCTTTTATTGTAGCATTTTCAATTGTAGCCACCTCTTAGGACTCCCTGGATCTTGCATTGCAAAGTAGTCAACTTCACCTTTTTATAGTCCACCATTTTTGTTGCACTCTAAAATCATCTTTGGATGAATATGCTATTAAGTAAGTAACACGAGCTAAAAATATTATAGCAGCATAACACTTAAAACACACAATAGATTAGGATTATTTAGGATTCTGATGGTATAAGATTTTTTTTAAATAATTAAGTTTTTTTTATGTATTTATATTTTTGTATTTTAGGAATTTTATCTTTGTTATTGTTAAAAACTTTAACTTTTAGGCCAAGAATCATATTTTCTTCAAAGGTCACTTCTAGTCACTACGTGAAAAATGAGTGAACAGTGGAGAAAATATTGCAGCGATTTAGGGAACGGCCACCGGTTAAAAAACAAACGTCTAAGATCGCGACGGTTTTGTTAAACGCCTCAATTAATTTAATTTTAGCAGCGGTTTTAAGTTAAACTGCCACAATTATTGTTAACTTAGCGGCGGTTTGTGCTAAACCGCCACAAATTAATCTAATTTTTTATTTCCACGGGTTTCTCAATTAATTCCCGCTAATTTCACAAAATAGCCAGTTATAATTTCTGAACCCTAGCCTCGTGTTCTCTCCATTCATCGTCGCCACATAGCTTCTCGCTGCATTCATCTCTTCAATCAAGGTGGTTCCGACTTCTTCTCTTCTTCTCACTAGTGCAGAAAAAGGATTTCACATCGATTTTTTTTGGTTTTTCACATCGGTTTTCAAACTGATGTTGAAACGGCCAATGTGGTTTATTGCCACTTTTCACATCGGTTTTAAAACTGATGTCGAAATAGAAAACCGATGTCAAAAATTCTATTTCAGCAAGACAATAGATCCTATTCAGTACTTTTCACATCGGTTTCTTAAAAAATTGATGTGGTAACCCCATTTTCCACATCGATTATTTTAAAAACCGATGTTATAACCCATTAATTCACATCGGTTTTAAAAATAACCGATGTGTAAATTGCGGTTACCACATCAGTTTTTTAAGAAACCGATGTGAAATGTTTGGTTATCACATCATTTTTTTCAGAAACCAATGTGAAAGTTTTTTTTTTAAAACACCCCTTTACAGTAGTGACAGTCCTTTCCCCTGTTTCAGTAATCCAGATCAATACAGGATCTAAATATTCTCAACACAATCACTTTTGTACAACCAAAACACACTAAATTAAAAGATTACAAACAATAAATATATTCAATTACATTCAGACAACAAAGATAATTATTAACCAAAAAGCTACATATGATATATTATAGATTTCATGTCAAAATATATATCAGTCAAAAGCACACTATAGCTAGTACATGATGCGTTTATTATAAACTAACTACATACAAACTATGGTAATTGGTACACTTCAAGAAAGAAAGTTGCCCAACGCATCCTTATGTTATTGATGTCGGCATCAGAGAGTGGAGTCGGTTTGTTGAATATCTGCAAGTTTAATTGGACATAAGATTATATCTTTTAAGTAATAAACTAAAATAAAACATATAACGAGTCTATAACTGTTACAACTAATTGTGTTACCAATTAGCATTTACCTCCTGCCATCTTTTAGTGATACCGGAGGAGATAATTTCGACCATCCATTTCATCACATAATATCCACATTCCCATGATCCACGTTGTCTACGGGACTACGTACAAATGAAACCCAATTAGAATATAAGGAATTAAATAGAAATCAATAATTATACCCACTACGCTTGAAGCATTTGTAAGAAATATCTTACGTTAGGAATAATCCATCTAATAGCCCGACGCCTTTCACCACGCAGCATGTGGATTGCATCAATAGAACTATCATAAGAAAATAAACATTAATTAAAGTATATCTTATAGATTTCAGATGATTAGAAAAACTTCATTACTGATTATAAATTATTTTAATGCTTACGTTTCCATGATGATCTTGATTTCTTTTCGCCGCTTATTTCCCATCGAGCAGAAGAAGACCACGACATTCAACCGAAGGCACAAGATCAACAATTGCCAATGTTTACTGCATTTGCAGAACAATTAGTAACTAAGTCATATATAGTACGTTATAATTAAATAACTGGTACTTACTTATTAAGATAAGGCACAAGGTAGAACTGATGATCATCTCGGGCAAGTATATCACGTATGGTGGCGATCGGGTCTTCTGATGTTAGGAGAATATCACCCTGAATGAGCATGGGGTCAATGAACCCATAAAGGGTGAGGTTGCCCCGATCAACTAACATGCGATGCAGATACCTAATATATTGATAAAACATGTTAATTAGCATAGTATTTAAAATTTAATTACTTAACTTACAAATAAAATGTACTTACGTGCACCATAACGAGATGTGTACAGTACTAGCCATTTCACGAGCAAGCACCATCTCCATAAGCTCCTTCTTTGGGATATACAGATCGTCACCTGGCCTGGCATCATGTTCCAACCTTACCAAAGTTGCATCAGCCTCCATGTTCACAACCTGTATAGCCAGATGTGTAAAAACACCACCAGGATCCGCTTTGTCAATCCCCTAAACAACAAAGATATACATTAGTAATCACAGTTAAGTTATTTCATTCGTAATTAATTGAATGGTCAAATGAATACCTTGGCAGGAGCAGACTTCTTTGGTCTTCCTGGATCCGACCTTTTAGGCAGAATATCATTTCCAACATCCTAAAAAAAAACATTATCTTTAAACAATAATAAATAATTTCAACTATAAATATAGAAAAACACAACTAATTGAATACCTCAGCTGCAACAAGAAACCTGACCAGTCTTCTTGGTCAGGGGATGAAGTTACCAGTGACCTGGCACACTGTTTGAACCTCCTCAGTGGGCATAGGGACTCGAGCATCAGCATCTCGAATAATCTCAACCACGACCCTCACTTGATCATCGGTAATAAACGGTGGTGTATGGTATTACCTAAGTTATGTGCCCTCCCCAATGCCACTAAGCGGAGATCATGATGATCATCAACATACAACTCACACCTATCAAGGTCGTCATCATCATCATCATCATCATCATCATTTTCAGGCTGATGAGGAGGATCACATGAGCCCTTAGTGCTCACATGGACAGAGGGTTGGACACCTATGTTTTGCTGGGACATAGCAGCCATTATTGCCAGCTGCTGGGAAAACTGTTGGGCCATCTCCTGTCTAAGCTCATCTGCAATCTCCGGTTTTAGCCGTTCTCTTTCTGCATCAACATCCCTGTAGCGTTGGTGTGAAGATGAACCATGGTATTGGCGAATGCCAATGCCCCATCCAACACCAATGACACGGCTCGGGTGGTCTTGTTTATCGATGGCGCAGCTAAGATATCCTCGCGTCCTCTAGGAACATAGGTTCCTTGAGTGGCCTGCTCGTCCAAGGCATCCTACAACATATAAAATATTAGGCCACATTACAATTCAATAACATTGTTAAAATCACAATTACAATTCAAACTATACTTACAATCTTCTCAGCTACTTGGCGGGCCTCCTTAGATGTATATTGTCCCGTACTTCTTTGTCTGGCCCTCTTCCATTTATAATGGCGTGCGGGTAGAGGTGGATCAACAACTTCTAGACGATTATCAGTTGTAGGATCTGCCTGAGATGCTTCTTGCTGAAGTCTTTTATTTTCCTCTTCCACCATTGTCAGGTCAAGTTTTTTATATCCCCCACGAGACAGTATATGGTGGTAGACATTCTTGCTTTGGTTTTCCTGCCCTTTTTTCCCTCTTCTCCTGTTATAATTAGATGACAATTAAATTACGTAAGTAAATTAATAAAATTAATGAAATTACATAAATTTAGAGACAACTCAAATAAGTTAACCTGAAAGATGTGATCATGTCGGCTCTGAACAAAGCGATCCCACGTCACCTGGTCAAGAAACGGGTACACACCTCAAGTGGGTTCTTTTCACAGCTTGGCTTGAATACATAATATCTGCCCAAGTCCACCTTAGAAGCCCCCCAACGCTCACCAGCATACTTTATCAAACGCTTTTTCATATCCGTCGTATCCGGCAGGTCAAATGTGAGCTACATTAACACCAAAAGAATCAACGAATTACTGTATGATATTAATAAGATTAAAATAAAGTAGATACAAAAACAGGACGTAAAAGTATAGATACCAGAATACTCTACCATATCTGATCCTTCACGCCCTGCGGCACATCTTTCCAACGCTCAATAAGTATACTAGGCTTGCTTCGAGCAAGGGTCCCCATAAAACTGATAAACTACTCTGCCATTGGCCCAATAGGATTGAGATTAGCATCAAAGTCGATTCTTATCCTTTGATTTGAACCACGATTGGCAGTCAAATTCCTCATTCGTGTGGCACGTCTACCCTTTCTACCCGTAGACGGGGTCTCCGACCCGCTGCATGAAAGAGGGATATCCTCGGGATCAGTCATGTATACCTGTTTAGACAAAAACAAAATTATCAGTATGTCTGGATAAATATCAAACATAACTTATAAATATCGATCAACGTAAGCATAACTTATAAATATCAACGTAAACATATAATATGAGTTTAAACATAACTCAAACTAAACTTACACTATCGTCAAGTAGTAAAGTTCTCCCATAACCCTTCTTGGTGATCATTACGAGTAGCATGTACATCGTCCACTTCATTTTCCTCATTGAAATTAGGCACCCGTGTTGAGAAAGAAGGAGTATCAGAAATATCAAGAGTTGAATCTTGATTTCCCTCACTACCATTATACATGTTTTTTCCTTGGACAACCGCTGACCACCTTTTGTTAGAAGGATCACGGATATAGAACACTTGTTTTGCTTGGGATGTCATGATGAAAGGCTCTTCTTTATTACCTACCTTATTAAGGTCCACCAATTTGAATCCTAACTCATCGGTTTGCACACCATTGTTACTGTCGACCCACTGACATTTAAAAACAGGCACTCTAAACTTCGTGTAATCAACCTCCCCGATCTCTTCAATGATTCCAAAGTATGAAACGGATGCCATAAGAGGGTTTTTATCTTTCAAACTAGAGAAATGCATGGACTCGACGACGACCATAACCCTAATGTTTTGTATAGTACTTTTGTCATCCTAGGACTTTGTATAGAAGGAAAACTTATTGATATCGTACCCACTCCAGCATATGGCATCAAAGTTAGGCCCCCGTGCTAGCCATTTTACTGTATCAGAAGCAGAACCCTCCTTTACAATTTTTTTTCTTTAAACCAGCTCAAGAAAGTCTTATTATGCTTGTTCAAACACCATTTTTCATTCATTATAGGGTAAGTTTCATTGATGATGCTTTTGTGCTCACATAAGTATGGTTCAACCTCATCAGTGTTATTCAATTTATACAAATGTGCTTGAAGCACTTCCTCCCGATCCATGCTCTTAACAGTGATACTTCGTGTACCCTTACCATCATATCTTCCTTCATGACAAGACTTCAGAAGCCCTACAGATTTCGCTTCTGACATGTAGTCTGTACAAAACTCAATAGCTTCTTCTGCAACATACCTTTCAACAATAGATGCTTCGGGACGGTGTGGATTCTTCATATATCCTTTCAAGATCTTCATGTATCGCTCAATCGGGTACATCCACCTTAAATAAACGGGGCCACACAATCTAATCTCCCTCACTAGATGAACAATCAAATGAACCATGATGTCAAAAAATGAAGGTGGAAAATACATCTCCAATTGGCACAAGACAATGGCTGCCTCATTTTCCAAGTCATCCAAATTTTTAGTGTCATTGACCTTGCTACATATAGCATTGAAGAATAAACATAACCTAGTAATGGCATATCTAACTTTTTTAGGCAAGATGTCACGAATGGCCACCGGTAGTAGTTGTTGCATCAAGACATGGCAATCATGAGACTTTAAGCCAACTAATTTGAAATCTTTCATTGAGACAAGTCTCTTGATATTTGAAGAGTAACCCTGTGGCACTTTGACTCCCCGTAGACATTCACAAAAACTTCTTCTCTCTTTTTTGATAAAGTATGACATGCTGGGGGCAAATAAGTCGTCTTATCCCCCACTTTATGTGGAGCTAACTGCTTTCGTATACCCATCGCAACTAGATCGACCTCTTCTAGCCTTCTTCTGGGTCTTCCCATAGATCATATTAGTGTTCTTCACCCGTTCATAAACTTGGTCTCCAGTCAAGGCCACTGGAGCAATTTCATTCTCCGGAAGTCTATTGAAAGCTTTCCTCAATCTACGATAAGGATGATTATGATGGAGAAATCTCCGATGCCCAAGGTAAATTGTCTTCCTTCCATGTTGCAGTTGATGGTGCATGCACCTTCTTCACATATTGGACATGCTTTATGCCCCTTAACACTATACCCACACAAGTTCCCGTATGCTGGAAAGTCATTGACGGTGCAAAATAACATGGCACGCAATCTGAAAGTCTCACGGCAATACCCGTCGATCACATCAATGCCTTCATCCCACAACATTCTCAAGTCTTCAATCAAGGGACTCAGATCAACATCAATATCATTTCCTGGCTGTTTTGGACCCGAAATCATCATACTTAACATAATGTATTTACGCTTCATGCACAACCAAGGAGACAGGTTGTAAATTACCAGGAGAACAGGTCATGAACTATGAATACTACTAAAGTTTCCATATGGATTCATTCCATCGGTAGCAAGTCCAAGCCTGAGGTTTCTTGGCTCATTGCCAAACTCCGGAAACAAACTATCAATTCTCTTCCATTGCAAAGAATCAGCCGGATGACGAAGCTGTCCATCACATTTCCTCTCATCTGCATGCCATCTAATATTCTTTGCATCCTTTTCATTTGCAAACAATCGCTTGAACCGCGGAATTACTGGAAGATACCATAACACCTTTGCAGGAGGACCCTTGGTGACCGCATCACAACTAGAATCACCATCCTTCACTTTGTAGAGTGATACCCCACACCTAGGGCACTCGTGCATCTCTTCAAACTCTTTCCTGTACAACATGCAATCATTGGGGCAAGCGTGTATTTTCTTATACTCCATACCCATCGGACATAATATCTTCTTCGCCTCATAGTTTCGGGATGGTAATGTGTTACCTTCTGGAAGCATGTCTTTCAACAACTCAAGCAATTCGGTAAAGCTTTTATCGCTCCACCCATTTCTCTCCTTCACATTGAACAATCTTAACATCGCTGACAACCATGTGAAATTAGTGCACCCCGGATACAAAGCCACTTCCGCATCACTGTACAAAGTATCGTACACATGTGCTCGCCAAAAAAACTCTTGGCCAACATCATGGATCATGTCCTCTAGTCCATCGTCCATATCCACGTCATCAACTTCCTCTCTATGTGACACCCTCGGCCTATCTAACGATTCACCATGACATATCCATATTGTATAACTCTTGCAAATCCCCTCACAAATAAGATGCTCCCGTATCTCCTCAGCTTCTAGTCGTCTCTCATTCAAACAGTTAACACAAGGACAATAAAACCTTCCGTTACCACTATCAGGAGTATTTGTTTTTGAAAATTGTAGAAAATCTTCCACTCCATTCTCATACTCATCACTTGTCCGTCTAGCATTCGTCCAACCGCGATCCATGACTAAAACTAATAACTTCGTACTTAGTCCAAGATCTTCATCAACTACTTCTTATGACAGGGTATGGCCCTATCCCATTCGAGAAGAAACTTTTTCAACATTCGGTTAAAAGTTAGTCCTTAACTCTCATGCTCATACTCGACAAAATTTCGGCAGCATTTCCCTTCGGTCTCCGACGTATACGACTTGAACGCGATGACATCCACCACGATAAAGTATGCACCCGGAGATCGAAAGGAAATGTATCAATCCAAACTTTCATCAAGTATATAACATGAGAATCAATGAATAACTATTTTAACTGAATGAAAAAAAAAATTTCCCAAACTGTCCAACTTTGGACAATTCAAGATCCAATACAATGAGTGGTACCTTAAGCACGTACACGTGTGCTCATTAGTATTGCATCTCAAACGGGAAACTAAGGCGCTTTACTAATTAATTAACATTAAGAAAAATAATAAAACACTCCAATCCCCAAGTACAATGCAAACAAAAACCAAATAAGAAAAATGGAGAGGAGAAAGCTTACCGGGTGTGGGAAGAACACTCAGCCGGAAACCGTAATGAATAATGAATAATCTGCTTAATATTCTTCTCGGAACTTGTACCGTAATAGTTTCAATAACAGCTAGTGTACCTATACAAAAAGAGAAGCACTTTGTGAATATTTTCATACCAAGACCAGAATAACAAGTTCACAACAACAATTATGTAGCTTGATCATTATAGAAGCATATATACAGAAGAACTATGATGACAGAGATAAAGCACACACATACATATAAGAAATAGCTGAGCTTACAGTAGAAAATCCAAGTTGATGAACACATATAAGGCTACACAGATAAATGATTTAGCAGGTAGAATGATAAGTCACGGCACAAAAAAAGAAAGGTAAAGAATCAGAGCACCAAAAAAGAAAGGTAAAGAATCATGGCCTATATGTGCATTGCAAAAATTTATGCATGTTGTTTTTTCTTGGCATGATACAAGTAAATAATAAGCCATGCAGATGTCATGCTCTGTATGTAGAAACATCTTTTGATGAAAAAAGGCGTTTTCCAATGCAGTCGATTATTCAATCACGTCTCTCACTCACTCACTCTCAATAAGTAGTCTCATGTTAGCACATGTAAGATAAGAGCACTATAACCACATAATAAACTAAGTCAAATTTGCTGGGGAAAAAAATCATTCTAATTTTTTCAACACTTGTTCTTCAATCACATTAAAAAAAAAGAGATAGATAATAAACTTAACGTGAAAGGTAAAATAAAAGAAGCAGTACCTTAGAAGCGAGAGCAAGCGAGAGCAAGCATTACGGTTTCCATATCTTTTTGAGCTTTTGATAAACCAAATTAGTATTTGCTAAGTAATCTACAAATGAAAAGATAGCAAATAAAATCTCAAATTACCATTCAAGTTAAAGAGAGGGGTTGTTAGAAATAAAAAAAAACCATTCATGAACCTTTACTTTAACAGCTTAAGCTTTCAAAAAAGTTAGCTATAATATGGTATTAGAACCTCTATAACTTATTAGCTTAATGCCCCATCCTTCTCAATAAATTAATGTTGAGTTCCATGTACATGGGTTGCATTTTTCCATGTTTCAAGCCCACTCAACAACTTCAGCTTAATCAAAAAATGGAATGATAGTAAATAAAACTTCAAATTACCATTTAAGTGCGTGCAAGAGAGGGGTCCATGCCAACCAAGCTATGCTCATAGTTTGATTAAGCATGGAACCCTTGATGTTTCAAGCCCTTGACTAAACAAGTACTGCAGCTTAATCTAAAAATAAATTAAAATGATAGCAAATAAAACTTTAAATTACCATTCAAGTGCAAGAGAGGGGTCAATGTGCCAACCAAGCTATGCTCAAAGTTTGATTCAGCGTCGAACCCTTGAGGAGAAGAAAACCCAAACCCACTGCCTCACACGGAACAAGCAGAGCAAGCGGAGGCTACTGGGTCACGACACGAAGCGACGGAGCAAGCGGAGGGGCTTCGAGGCTGAGGTGATAGTGGAGGACGCGACGGAGCGAGCAAGAATAATGGAGGTGTGAGGGTGTGAGGGTGTGAGGGTTACGGAGCGCGCGCGCTGCAACAGAGAATAAGGTTAAATGAAGAAAATGAAATTGGAGGGTCGTAGCGCGTAAGAGAGATGAATTGGAGGAATGAATAAATATTGAAACAAAATGAAAATACACATCGGTTATATCCAAAACCGATGTGTTATATTGATTTTCCACATCGGTTATAATAAAACCGATGTGTAATCTTATGGCTGATTAAATTTTTTTTTGGTTTCCCTTTTCCACATCGGTTATCATAAAACCGATGTCTAAAATTAATATTCCACATCGGTTATACTAAAATCGATGTCTAATCTTATGTCTGATATAAAAAAATATTTTTGGTCTCACTTTTCCACATTGGTTATACTAAAACCGATGTCTAATCTTATGTCTGATAAAAAAAATATTTTTGGTTTCACTTTTCCACATCGGTTTTTTTAAAAACCAATGTTAAATATCTTTATCACATTGGTTTTTATTATAACCGATGTTAAAATATTTCAGTTTAATTTCAAAATTGACACCGCCTCCTTTTTCACATCGGTTTTGTAAAAATCGATGTTAAAACTCCGATGTTAAATGCATATTTTGCACTAGTGTCTTCTTCATATTTCAATCTAGGTTTTTAAATTAGTTCATGTTTGATTTCAAATTCTCAATTAGTTCAGGTTCGAACCACTTGAAGGTACTTGGATTTCAAGATTCTAGCGAAGGATGAGTTTCGTTCATGAGGTTCTTGCTTCTCATTCTATGCCCTTTAATTTTTGTTTTTGAAAAATTCTTTAGAAACCTATATCAACTGGCTCTCCCATTTTTTGTGTATCAATTTGATAAATATTTTATTAGTTCCTAGTCTAAAGTTTATGCAGGTATATTTAAAAATATTATGTACCAAAAAAAATATTTAGGCAAATAATGAATTAAATTTTGCCCCCCATTCATCAAGAATCAGAAAGATCCTTATCAATCAAGTTTGAATTTGTTCGTTTGGAATTTGGATATTTAATATATTGAAACCGCCGCTATATTTATATACACAATTTAAATAATAGCTTTGGTGGCGGTTCTAAACCGTCATTACAATTCTGCTGCTTTTTAAATTGTGATATTTTACCGAGGTTTGTAGCCGCCTCGACATTTTCCTATGATTTCAAAATAAGTTATTTGTGGCGGTTTTCAAACCGCCGTAAAATATTTTAGCGGCGGTTCGAACCGCCGCTATTGGACATCTAAAACCTCCGCAAAACACCATATTTTTTAAAGTGACTATATAAGAAAACAACCTCTAACTATCAATCCTTATCACATACGATATAATTTATCTTCACACCTAGACTCATAAATCACCTCCCGTTGTCGTTATGATGAGTCAATCTTCTAATTAGTGATCAAATAATTACAAACATTAAGATCTAAGGATAAAACACGAAAATAAGAGAAAAAGGGAAAAAAATCTAAAATAAAATCATCAAATCATTATTACAAGGTTATATCAACACTCTAAAAAAGAGATATTTTAATTACTCATGAAAACAGAAAGAAACAAGTAAACTTCATTATTTCACAATTCTTGGGGTAGCGAAGGCGGAAAAAGATAGCATTTCCTTGACAGTTAAGATAGCGCTTCTTGCTTGTCTCCACCTTATTTTAAAAAAAATATCCCGTGTGGAAACCCTATTAAAGATAAGTCATTAAAAATTAATCTGTTCTTTTAGTGTATTTTGCCGTTGGACTGTTGTTGCGTATTTTTTTCTTGATACGGCTCTTTGAGGTGGTCTTCTTTTTTATTTTTCAATTCTAATTGGAGTACTTCATTTCAATTGGACATGGTCTCACTCACTTTTTGCATCAGATATCGAAGTCCAATTCCAATTAGAATTGGTTTCTATTTCCCCTCTACGTTCATCCACTCATGTCGGAATTGATATCTGTACAAATAGACAGATAAAATAGTTTAAAATATCACCAAAATTTTAATTTGATATATTTCGGCAGTCTTTCTCAAGAAATGCAAAACTTCTCGTGTTAGTGTCATAACCTGTGGCTTGGAGACTAGTAATTCAGTATAGTTCCTAATCATATGTATCTTGTTGGGTCCAGGGTATAAAAATATGATAAATATAACTGGGTAGAATTAGTAGCATCATCCTTATGGAATATCCATTTCTGCTCCTTTTTGTTATGCTTGTTTTTATTTCTCGTTTTTATTAATTAATCATTAATAATAATTGTAAAACGTCAGTTTGTTTTTATTTTGTTTGTCACATTAAAATTAAAATAGAATGAAAAATAAAGATCAAAACCAAAGCAAACGGGTTTCTAGTTTCGTGAAAGCAATCCAAATACTTTTGATATGACAGCAGACAGAAACTGGAGTGTAGAAAAAAAACAAGAGAAGACCAAAACAACAACAATAATTAACGTGGTTCGGTGACATACATCTATAGATAGAGAAATTCTTGTTCAACAGTGCAAAGCACAATATAGAGGTCAATAAATACAATAAACAACCACACAAACTTTACTCTAAGCACACCTATTTTTCTGGTACAGTTTGTAAAGAATAAAAAAAAAAGGGCTTGGTCCATACTCAGTATAGTCGATTTGGTCTCATAATTTACGTAACTTTATGCTATTATCAGTGGATAATATAATTAGACCTTATTTTAAATATTTTGTAAACGATGTATTTATTATATTCCGTATATATAGTGTACTGGCCGAGAATGTAAGACCGAGAACTCGTCTATACACCGGACCAACCGAGCTTACCCCCGCGAATGGGCCTTGACCCAAACTCCTCCGAAGCCGAGGACATGTCAGCACACCTGACACCCGGGAATAACTACTCGGCCCCAAGCTATCCATCCGCAGCTAACTGGGTCGAATATCTCGCTAGCCATAATGTCACTCCGGACAATCAGGCTCCGGATCTCTCTCTCCATGATCGCGATCTGATCCAAATATTCCTCCGCTTATTTCGGAGCCTGATCCTGAGAGAACAACTATAAATAGGGGGCTTACCCCTCATTCTAGAACTACGTTTGCTTTGATTCCCTTTTGGATACGTAGGAGCAGAATCCACATTCTGTCAAGCACAATCCAAAAACACCCCACTATTGAGAAGTTATGACAATACAAGTGCAATTGAAAGATCATTGGGGCAGTTTTGGGAAGAAGATCTCTCTTGTATGAGTTGGCTTGATCAACAACCTCATCGTTCTGTCTTGTATGTTGCTTTTGGTAGTTTCACTCTCTTTGACCAGACCCATTTCACAGAACTAGCTCTTGGACTCGAGCTAACCAATAGACCCTTTCTTTGGGTTGTGCGCCAAGATTCCAATATCGACAATAAGATGGCATACCCTAATGAATTTCGAGGGAGTCAAGGTAAGATAGTAGGATGGGCTCCACAACAGAAGGTGTTATGCCACCCTGCCATAGCTTGCTTTATTAGTCATTGTGGTTGGAATTCTACCATAGAAGGTTTGTCTAACGGGGTGCCCTTTTTGTGTTGGCCATATTTTGCTGACCAAATTTATAACAAAAGATACATATGTGATGAGTTGAAGGTAGGGCTAGGATTTGACTTGGACGAAAATGGAGTGGTGTCACGCAAGGAAATAAAAAAGAAGGTAGATGAACTGCTCAATGATGAAAGAATGGGGTCAAGGTCTCTGAAGCTAAAGGAAAAACTATTGAACAACTTGGCAGAAGGTGGTAGGTCTTCTAAAATCTTTGTCAAGTTTGTAAAATGGCTGAAAGAGTGAAAGAATAAGGTTTTGCCATTTGTGCAAAATTTTCAAGTTTAGTCAGCATATCTATTTTGAAATATTGTTGTTCATTTCCTATTTCGATGGAATAAATTAAGTAAGTTTAATCCCTACAAAGTATCAGTGTCTTGGTTTTGGTCAATACGTACACTTTTTTTCTTGGGTTTTGCTCATGGCAAGTTCCAAAACATTGACATTGGACTCTGTCTTTAGTTCTCATCCGTTAATTATTGACGTGACTAAGTATGTTTGAAGGCTTAATCATGTTCCCTGGGTGTTAGTGAGCTTGTGTTTCAAATTTGAGGTGAATCAGACTTGAAACGAGCTCAAAATGAACCGAAACGCGTAAAAGACTAGTACCAACATCAGCCTTACATTCGAGTGTGGAGAAGCCCAACATTTTAATGTTGGCACGCTTAAACGTGGGCCATATGGACGCTTGAGCGTGGAGTAATTCTGTACACATGTGGGATATGTGGCTTTGCAAAGACGACGCGTGGCAGAGACATGGAGACGAAGGAACTACGCTCTAGTGTAGAGAGATCCCACGCTAGAGTGTGGGCACATTAGAGCGTGCATGTCTCGCACGCTAGAGCGTGCTGAGTGCTGCATGCAAACTTAAGTTTTCGCTTAAGTTATTTGGCTAGCCTTTCTTCTTCATTTTCACTTGCAAACTCAAAGGAACAAAGTGAGAGAAAAATACAGATTTAAGATAGAGAAAGTGGAGGTTGAGGAGAATCCGGTCATCGATTCACGATTTCGATTACACCACTGCGATCAGGATGACAAGTACTCCAAGGATACGACTTGACTTCTCGATACGACTGAGGTAATTCCCGAATCCCTAACATCGACACATCGACATTGCCAACATTAGTATTCTTAGTCATTTCCATAATTTCTTCTATCGTTTTTTTATTTGATTATGTTTTTGGAGCAAGATTAGGGTTTATGACTATGCCTGCATGTTGTCTATGTTAGGGCAAATTTCGAAGCATCGGGGAGCCCCGAGGAGTGCATGACAACAGCTGTTACTAAGGGAGGAACACGTTTTTCTTAGCTCCAAACAGTACGAGAAAAGCCAAGGTGTGAAGAAAGTAATCGATATCGTCGGGGAGGCAAGCATAGTATAGTCAATGTTTTAAAAACCAAACCGGACCGGCAGGTTCAACCGGTTGAACCGGGAACCGATCGTGTCTGCAGTTCGGTTAGCCTCTAAGAGCCGTTCTGATTCACTTTTTATTACTTTTTTCTAGTTTTTTTCACTTTACCATTCTTTCTTCTTTCAGATTCAGTCCTTTCATATTCATCTTCTTTCTCTGCTTTGTCCCTCTACGCTGTCCCACAAATGCTCTGTCGTGTTCTCTGATCGTCGACGGTGGTTCGCTGCTCGCCAAGTACAGCTCCCTGTTCTGACGATGACGCTCCTACACCCTCAGACATGGTGTGGGTGGACGCATGTAGGGCGGCGGAGGGAGGGGTGGGGTAAGAATCGTTAGATGGCTGAGCAATGAGGAAGAAAGGACGGGGATCCGTAAGGCTTAGAAGCAGATCAATGCAGTGAAGTAGAATTGGACGATTTGGTTTCTATAATGAAATGAAAATGGGATTTTGTGTCGGTATAAATTTTTTTGGGGGACCAAGTCCATTGGTGACATAAACTGAGGCCTAATTTATTTTTTGGATATGAGTTCATACGAACGAGGCCTGGAAGTTCTATTGGGACTATCATATAATTTATGGCATTGGAACTAAAAAGCACATCTATTTTAATTTTTTATAGATTTTTTTATCAACATACATTTTTTATGCATATATTTATTTATTTATTATAATTTTATTTATTTATTTATAAATCATCCGGTTGAATCAATTGAACCATGACCCGGAGGTCTCACCAATTCAATCTTTGGTCCGGTTTTTAAAACATTTAGTGTAGTTTGTTATCTATATGTGTAAGATGCCCCAAACCCTACTAGTATGTAGATTAATCGACAATGGCTAAATCGTATAAAAATTCATGCATGGACGGCACTAGGGATTTATAAGTAAAGGCTGTCAGTGATATCCACAATTTTGGGGAATAGGGTTTTGTTTGGGGATTTGCAAGAAGTTGGGGATTTACAGGAATAAGGAAGAAGGAAGAAGGAATGAGGAAGGAGAAAAGAGGAAGGAGGGAGTGAATGAGATTATTTTCTCTCTCTAAAACAAAGATTCTGGCGATAGGAGGCCGTTTCCGGCGACTGAGGTGGTGGTTTCGACGCCGTTGGTGTAAAACTAATGGAAATGACCAAAATGTGCTAACTTTTGTAAGACAACAGACCAAATCAAAACAAAAAATAAAAAAGGGACCAAAACGAAACTAAAATAAAGACAGGGGATCAAAAATGTATATATATATATATATATATATATATATATATATATATATATATATATATATATATGCCAAATTTTATCTCTTTCACTAGTTTTAGAGATATACTCTTTAAAAAATCTTCATAGTCCTGATTAAGTACCACACACGGTGGCGGATCCAGAAACTTTCTATAGTGGGGGCAAGAAAAATATTATAAGCTTTTTTAAAATACATAACCTCTTAACAAAAAAAGAAAAATACTTGATTTTTTACAAATTACAATTGCAGCGATATATTTTCATATTTTAAAAATGTTGCATCGTCATTTTTTCAAACTATAATCCATATTTTTTATGGATGACTCTAATGTAGTTGGTGAATTTTACCTTTTCAGACTCTGATGTTGATTTTTTTTCAAAAAAAATATTTCTTCATTTCTATTTTCTAGCACACAAAAATGATATAAAACTAATTGGATACTTAATAACTAATTAAAATTAAAACAAAACCATACATTTTTCAACTCTACCAAGCATAATATCCTAACGTATAAAGCATAATTAAAGTGATAGAAATTAGAAACTAGAACAGTAAAACCCATTAAAAAATTAGAAGAAAAAAGAGAGCAATGACCCTGTAGCCGGTAAGCTGGGAAGGGAAGACACCGGCTACAGGGTCATTGCTCTCTGTTACACTATTTCTTTGGTGAGACTGAGTATTGTTTTGCATTTGAGAAAATGCAATTATTGAAATTGAAATCACGTGACTGTGTGAGCAGAGTCAGTGACCACCCGTGTGTGTGTTTAACGACTAACAAGTAAAGAGTGGTCTGACTGTCCAGTGTGTGTTAGTGACTGCTAGGCAAAGAGACAAAGTGTCGGTAATGAAGGATTTAACATATAAATCTAAACATCATACAGATACAAATCATAGCATATTACACATGATAATAGAAGGATAGGAGAAGAATTGTGTACCTTGGAGCATCGTAGAATCCATCACCAATGGATCAGAATGTGAGAGAATGTGAGAGGGTTACTCCTCTCTTTCTGGTTGGTTCAGTGTGTGTCTGTTGTTGGAATGCCTAATGGGGAGGCAATCCCTTTTAACCTACCAGCAGAGAGTAGGGACCTCTCAACGGGTTAATATCATAATGGCCCAGCCCATCATAGGGTCACTCTTAGTAAATACCCAATAACAATTTCATCAATTGGTTACGTAATTAAGAATTAATTTTATAACTGATATATTAATAATTTAATTATAATTTAATCACCAATTAATGCTAATCCACATATTATACACATTAAAATTTAACATTCTCCCACTTGGATAGCATTAATCAATTATTAAAATATAACAATTGTTAAGAAGAAATACCAGTTAAGATCAAAGCACACGTTAACCAGCAGTATAAGAAATATAAGCTTTAACAATGCAGAAATAGTATCCGATAGGGAAGTAAATCATACATGCCAAAGACTCATATCTCACATAAAGAATGATGAATATAAAATTGCATATAATTAATAAAGAGAAATATGCAATTCAAGAATGGTCCAAGCATCTTAAAATGCTATAAGAGATATGGAAACAAGAGTGATGTCAATTTACATATCTCATAAAAACGATAATGGGCAAATAATGGTTTCAGACTCCCACTAATCCAATACATCAAAAGACTTAACTAAGCCCATATGAATTACATGATTCCGGAATATTCCAACAGTTAAGCCTTTGGTTAGTGGATCAGCAAGCATGTTTCCTGTATCAATATGCTCAATACGAGTCTGAAACTCCTGAATCTTCTCTCTAACGAACAAATATTTCACATCAAAATGCTTAGTGCGAGAAGAGCTTCTATTGTTATAAGAGAAGTGCACAGCAGCAGTATTGTCACAATATATCACAAGTGGCCTAGACATGCTTTCAACAATATGAAAGCCAGAAATTAAATTTTTCAGCCACATGGCTTGACAAGTAGCCTCATAGCAAGCAACATACTCTGCTTCCATGGTAGAAGTAGCTGTAAGCGTCTGTTTGACGATTTTCCAAGAAATAGCTCCTCCTGCCATCATAAAGATAAAGCCAGAAGTAGATTTTCGGTCGTCAGGGCAACCTGCGAAATCAGAATCAGAATAACCAGTGACCTGAAGTTGATCAGACTTCTTATAGGTCAATATATAATCTTTGGTTCCCTGCAAATATCTCATGACCTTTTTTACGGCTTTCCAATGACCCAAACCTGGGTTGCTCAAGTATCTCCCTAAAGCATTTACAGCAAAAGCAATGTCGGGACGAGTACAAACTTGAGCATACATTAAAAGCGCCAACAATGGAAGCATATGGGACTTTTTCCATTTCATTTATTTCTACATCATTTTGAGGACATTGAGATTTAGAAAATTTTTCCTCACCCTTTTGGACAGAAAAGCACATGGGGAGCAAGAATGCATATTAAACCTTTTGAGGACCTTTTCAATATATCCTTTTTGAGACAATCCAAGAACACCACGTGACCTATCACGATAAATCTGGATGCCTAAAACAACAGAAGCATCACCAAGGTCTTTCATATCAAAGTGGCTACTCAACATGAGTTTTGTCTCGGTCAGAATTTTAACACAACTGCTGCTAGCAAGAAGTATATCATCAACATATAGAACGAGAATGATGAACTCACCCTCACAAGTCTTCAAGTAAACGCACTGATCTGAGGCATTTTCTTTGAAGCCAAGAGAAGTGACAACCTGATCAAACTTCAAATACCATTGTCTGGAGGCCTGTTTCAGTCCATAAATAGACTTATTCAGCTTGCAAACCAAGTGTTCTTTGCCTGTTTCAGTAAAACCTTCAGCTGAACCATGTAAACATCTTCGATGAAGGTCTCCATTCAGAAAAGCCGTCTTCACATCCATCTGGTGAAGTTCTAGATCAAAATGAGCTACCAAAGCCATGACAACTCGAAATGAATCTTTTGTAGAGACTAGTGAGAAAGTCTCCTTATAGTCAATGCCTTCTCTTTGGTTATAGCCTTTAGCTACCAGTCTGGCTTTGTACCTTTCAACTTTACCATCTGGAGTACATTTGGTTTCGAAAACCCATTTGCATCCAACCGGTTTACAACCAATTGGTAAATCCTCTAGATTCCAAACACCATTATGAGACATAGAAGACAACTCATCATGCATAGCATTCAGCCAATCAGAAGCATGAGAACTAGAAATTGCCTCCTTAAAGGTAATAGGATCATCATCATCATTGAGGTCAAACTCATGTTCCTGAAGATATACAACATAATCATCTGGTATGGAAGGTCTGCGCACTCTTTGAGATCGTCTAAGTGGAACTACATCAACAATAAGATCATGTTCTTGTTCACCTACTAGTGGTGCTGCCACACCATCTTCATGTTGAAGATTCTGATCATCATCATTAGCTGGAATCATAACTTCTGTAGGAAAAGGAACAGCTGGTATAGGAACTATGGTGCGATCTTCTCTAAGAGTAACTGGTCGTGGTATATCACTCCCACTATCCAAGTCATCCTCAAAGAAAATTGCTCGATCAGATTCGACGACTCGCATAGAATGAGATGGACAATAGAATCTGCTACCTCTGGAACCCACACAATAGCTAATAAAGAAACCACTAACAGTCTTAAGATCAAGCTTCTTAGACTGAGGATTATAAGGTCTAACTTCTGCCTTACAACCCCATACATGAAAATGTTTCAAACTCGGCTTCTTTCCACTCATGAGCTCATATGGAGTTTTTGGTACAGACTTGCTGGGTACTTGATTTAGAATGTAGACAGCAGTTTTTAAGGCATCTCCCCAAAGAAAGTCTGGCAATGATGAATGGCTCAACATACATCTTACCATATCCATAAGTGTGCGGTTACGCCTCTCTGCAACTCCATTTTGCTCAGGAGTACCAGGCATAGTGTATTGAGCTTCAATACCGCATTCCTCAAGAAATCTGGCAAAAGGTCCTGGGTTTCTACCCATTTCATTATATCTACCATAGAATTCTCCACCTCTGTCAGATCTTACACATTTTATCTTCCTACCTGTTTTCAACTCAACAGCAGCCTTAAAAGATTTGAAAGCATCTAGGGAACTAGACTTTTCTTGAAGGAGATCTATCCATCCATATCTCGAGAAGTCATCTATAAAGGTAATGAAATACCCATATCCACCCATGGCAGTGGGTGTAATAGGTCCACACAGGTCGGTGTGAATCAATTGTAGCACATCATCACACCTATTTGCTGCTTTATTCCTAACCTTGGCAGTAAATTTGCCCTTGATGCAATCAATACATGTATCAAAATCGGAGAAGTCTAGATCATGAAGAATACCTTCCTTGACTAGCCTCTCAATACAGGGCCTAGAAATATGCCCCAAACGTTGATGCCATAACATAGAAGAATGTTCATTAATCCTTCTGCGTTTGTTTCCAACAATGTAATTGACGGACATGTCATGCAGATTTAACATATAAAGGCCATCACGTAAAACCCCTGAACCAACGGAAATAGAATCTGAACAAACAATCAATTTTCCACTACCAAACTTAAAGGTGTAACCACATTTATCCAAAGCAAAAAAGAAATCAAGTTCCTTCTCATAGAAGGTGCATACACAACATCTTTTAAAAACAAATTATGTCCGGAAGGCAAAAGTAAAGAAACAATTCCAATGTCAATAACAGAAACTCCAGCTCCATCTCCCATAATAATTTTAGACTCAAGCATCACTTGGTTTCCTCGAGCTTGTGAACCCCCGCAAGGAATTCACAACATGAATGGTTGCACTGAATCTAACCACCAAGTATTTGGAGGAACATCAATGACATTGGATTCAAAGCTTGTTAGAGCCAGGAATATACCTTGCTTCTCTTGTTTCTTTTTCAAGAAATAGCAATCATCTACCTTGTGGCCATACTTCTTACAATACTTGCAGTTACCCTTGAAGAAACTTTTCTTAGCCTGCAGATGCTGCTTTGTATTTTTCTTCTTTCCCTTTTGATCTTTCTTCACAAATCTTGAACCTGACTTAGAAGTTGGATTTGGATCAGATGCAGCAAAATGAGCACTGTGTGATTTACCCTTTTTAATGGACTCTTCTTCTTGTGTAATAATGTCAATCATCTCGTCCACTGTCCATTCAGCCTTCTGTGTATTGTAAGAGGTCTTCATAACATCGAATTGTGAAGGAAGAGATTCAAGAACCCGGTAGATTAAAGTACTTTCGCCAATTTCAACTTTAAGAGATTTCAGTTTGTTGTAATAGTGCATCGACTTCATGATATGCTCACGCACACCATCTGACCCCATCATATTTGGTCTTGTCAAACAAGGAAAGATATCGACTTTTCCGAGCCTTCTCAAAAGTCATAAATTTCTCCCCAACAGCTTTTCTCGATATTCTTTAGCATTATCGAGTCTCTATGATACTCTGCCTCGATGGATTTTTCCATAGTATACTTCATCACTTTCAGGCACACTCTATTAGAGTGTTCCCATTTCTCATAAGCAATCCTCTGTCGCAAGTAGATTCATTTGTGAGAGCTGCTGGCTTGTCTTCCCTCAAGGCCAGATCCAAGTCAGTGATGGTTAAGTAGAGATCTAGAGACTCTTTCCAGTCCTCATAGTTTGTCCCATTTAGAGTTTTGACAGAATTTGGGAAGGAGGCTGATATAAAACAAAGAATAAGGAATCATTAAGAATTGAAAGGTAATATGATTCCATATATATGTTCAGCCAATCTTGCCCATAATACAAATTTCTTATTCATTATAATTCCGCCTAAGGGTCCCGAATCATAATAAATAAGAAATATAATAAGAAGAATAATACAATGTACAAAACTTACACCACCAAAATTTCTAATACCGATAGGGTACTTGAAACCATAATTGACATAAGCTTAAGACAATAATACGATGTATAATAACGAATTACATTAATAATAGTACACCGATAGGGTATAATTATTATTAATATAATACAAATATAACACATTAGAATAATTAATTATTTAATAACACAAATTTTGTATAATTATACCCACGATAGGTGAGTTCATAACTATACAAAATATCGATAGTCATGCTACAATTATACTGTTCAGAAATGAAGTCCACTCGCGAGGCGAGCACCTCTTCGCGAGGCGAATATTGTGAAGAGTCAGCAACGTTTGGTCTTCTCGCGGGTACTCGCGAGGCGAGTCAAGTGTTCGCGAGGCGACCCAGAAACCTTGCATTTTCCTGCAGTCAGCCTTCTGGGGTCGCGAGGCGAGAAGAGATCAGGGGCGAAACCGCAGAGGATGACATTTTCACCGCTTCTCGCTGGCTTTCAGGTTCGCGAGGCGAGTAAAACTCTCGCGAGGCGAATCTGGAATTCCAACAGATGCTGATGCCTAGAATCGCGAGGCGAGAATACACTCGCGGGGCGATCGAACGAGTTTGGGCTTTTTTCACGCAAACAGGAAATGAAAAAACATGGATTTTTCACGTTTTATTTGGTGAAATCCAACGATTTTCGAGTATGTTACTCGAATAACATGCGGGAAGAAAAGCCCTCAAACAATTTTCGAAATCATTGGCCAGAATCATAGTTTCGAATTTTTGAAGAACAAGGCATGAAAAACGAAAGTTGCTGAAGAAAAAAATTCTGGGCAAACAAAAAATTTCTACAATTTTGATATAACATGATATGAAATTCCTAAAAAAAATTTGCATCTTGATTGCAAAAAAAACATAAATTAGGATAATTTTCAGAATAGCTATAACATGTATCTATCCATGGCTCTGATACCAATTGAAGGATTTAACATATAAATCTAAACATCATACAGATACAAATCATAGCATATTACACATGATAATAGAAGGATAGGAGAAGAATTGTGTACCTTGGAGCATCGTAGAATCCATCACCAATGGATCAGAATGTGAGAGAATGTGAGAGGGTTACTCCTCTCTTTCTGGTTGGTTCAGTGTGTGTCTGTTGTTGGAATGCCTAATGGGGAGGCAATCCCTTTTAACCTACCAGCAGAGAGTAGGGACCTCTCAACGGGTTAATATCATAATGGCCCAGCCCATCATAGGGTCACTCTTAGTAAATACCCAATAACAATTTCATCAATTGGTTACGTAATTAAGAATTAATTTTATAACTGATATATTAATAATTTAATTATAATTTAATCACCAATTAATGCTAATCCACATATTATACACATTAAAATTTAACAGGTAATACCTTTGTACAATTGAAATTTAAAACAAACTGAAACCCCTCCCTTAAAAAAGAGTACAAATTCATTCTCCCTTTTATCTCTTATAATTTAACTATATTGACTGAAAAAGAAATTATCTCATGGGGCAATACCAATTTTTTTGTGGGGGATAAAAATAAAATTTGTTAAGGATGTATATGTATAAAAAAAATATGCCTGTCCAACGTGCATCCACCAATGACCACACAAGACTTTTTTTTATCACAAAATAGTATTTTAAAATCCTTCAAAATCTTAATTGATAGGATTGTTGGAATCTTAATGTATTTTATGAATTTCATTTTCTTTGGGTGTCTATGTTATTAACACGTATATGACATTGATAATAAAATTATTGTATTTTGAAATGTAAGAATTCTTGATTGTTAAAACATCGAAGTTCTTTGAATCTTTGGTTCTCTCTCCTTTCATTCTACTCTAATTTAACATTCAAGTATCGTTCATCCCACACTTAAGTGCTGTTTAAAGCATCAAAACTTTTTGCATCAAAGGTAATTGGTTTCTACTAAATTGGTTTTTACACCAACTTAAAATTAAAATTGGTTTCTAATTCCTCTCTATGTTCAACCGCTCATAATGAATATGTCAGAATTCATATGTGTACAAATAGATAGAAAACAAAATTAATTAGACTTCGACATGGGATCATAGTACACAACTTGGTAATTTGTATGCCTCCAAAAAAATTTTTTGATATCTTGCGGCATTCTTTTTCAAGAAACGCCAAACCTGACTTGTGGCTTGGATCAGACAAGCAATTCCTAATCACATTTCTCTCGTTAGGTACAATTTCATATGTATATTATGTGTTGTTTTCCAATGACAATATGATATGTATAATAGTTGTTACACATGTATGTTTTCATTAATGAATTATTCTACATGTCTTATTGTCATTGAAAAACAGTACATAATATACCTATGAAATTATACATAACCTTAAGTCTTGTCGTATATTTATTATAAAGTATACTATGGTAGGAGTTTCTTTCGTTAGTGATGCTGGGTTTCCTTCTTTGGAAGTAGAGAAAGAATAGTAAGTAGAAAGAAAGAACATACAAGAGAGATCCAAGGAAACCAATGAATAAGAAAATGAGAAATTTTCTCCTTCATGCATGGCCATCTATTTGTTACGAAAGTTGTCTATAAAAGCAATTGCATGCATTCATTTGTGGCATCCCCGTAGAAAACCAAAACATATAGTTTTGAGATAAAAGAAAACCTCACTTATGTGAGAGAGAAAATTCTTTTGAGAAAAATCAAGAGAGTGTTTAGTCACCAATATTTTAGTGAGATTATTGCTATTATTATTGTAATCCCATTATTTTTTATAGTGGAAGATATTGTTGTTATTGTTTGATTGTGATTACACAAAGTGCGGGAAAATACAAATCCTGGGATAATAAATTATCCATTGGCCTTGTATTAGGTGATTTTATTTGTTAATTACAAAGTTTAACTTATGTTATTCACAATGGACGAGTCAACCTCGATAAAGATCCATAACAATGATTAAGTTAACCTCTTCAAACTACTCCATTTGGAAGACCGAATGGAAAACATCCTCTAATGCAAAGATCTATACTAGCCTGTGTTGTGAAAACTGAACCGGACCGGCCGGTTCAATCGGGAACCGGCTGTGTCCATGGTTGGGTTTGGCTAAGAGAGCCGGTTGTCCTGAAAAATCGGGAAAGAACCGGAAAAACCGCTGAACCGGATTAAAACCGGAAGGAACCAGAGAACCGGATCCGGTTAAGAAGAACCAGGCGGTTCATGAAAAAGTGTAGAAGAAGAAGATGTTCCGCCGTTCTCGCGTACTGTTCCAGCTTTCATTTGCTGTGCATAGATGAAAATAAGAAGAAACCAGCTTTAATTTGCAGCACATAGATGAAAAGAAGATGAAAAGAAGAAGACTATTGTGTGGTTGACACGGACTCGGCAAGTGTACCCGGTTCGTTGCAAGTAATAAAACGGTAAGACCGGATATCGTTCTCGGTGGATCGTGGACAATTACCACTTCGCAAATTAGACTACTATCTAGGCGATCAAATTTTGGAGTGAAGGTAGCTCTAACATCTAACAAGCAAACAAGAAGAAAATGTTTTTGTTCTTTTTGGAATTTTTTTTCAAACAGTTAATGTGCAAACAGAAAGATGAATAACAATTAGATAGAATTGCTAGGGTTAGACTAAGCTAATCCTCCCTTGATTGTTATGAAATGATAACTAACACAGTTCCTACTTCACTTATGACAATCGAATCTTTTCTAATATACTCAAACCCTAATGTCTTAGGTGGAATGAGCCTAAAATCCCAAATTAAACCCTAATGTCTTAGGTGGATTAATAAGAGAAATTGCATTAAGAATAAAGATTCATAAGATTGCAAGTAGCCAACACCTATGTCTAGATTCTTGGACTACTTGGCATATAATTCATGAGCATGCTTTAACATCAACCTTTCAATTGTCTATTAAAGCAACTAATCATTCCTAAGATGATCAAGCCTAGGAAAGCATTAAGCATAGAATCATACACTCATAAAGAAGAAGGAAACTGTATTAAAATCAAGTCATTTTACAACCAAGTTCAGATAGCAATAGTCTAACCCCAACAAAGGGGAGTTTAGCTACACATAATTGAAGACAAAACAAAAGAGAGAGTTACAGAGATGAACAAAGGAGAGAGCTCCATAGAACGTTGCACACAGCCACAGCAGCAGAGGATCTCTTTTTAGGGTTTTCTCCTCCCCTTTTCTGTTCTGCCCAGAGTTTCCTTTATAACTCGTGGCCGGTCACGGCCGTGATGACAGCCATCACGGCCAGGCCGTGACGGGTTGCTCTCTTGCAGCTTCCGCAAACTTACTCTCTCGCGAGGCGAGCCCTTCTTTCGACGCGAGCCCACTTTTTCATGCCCGTGATCCCCATCACGCAAGCCGTGATTGATTCTCGACTTTTGGAGGTTTCGGGTCACGGCCGTGATGTACATCACGGCTAGGCTGTGATCGTCTCTGACTTTTGGTGGTTTAGGCACACTCAGTCTCTCGCGAGGCGAGTCTTTCTTCGCGACGCGAGCCCATTTTTCACACCCATGATCTCCATCACGGCCAAGCCGTGATCGCTTCGACTTTTGGTGGTTTTGGGTCACGGCCGTGATAGCCATCACGGCCAGGCCGTGATGATTCTCGACTTTTGCCCCCTTTTTCTTCGCCAGGCCTTCTCTCCATCTCAGCTTCCTCATGGCTAAAACTTGGGCATTTAATCATAAATCCCTGCAAAACAACACACAATACCACCTTATCCGTTCCAAAAGAAAAACTAAAAAAATCCAACTAAAATGGCCTAACTAAATGCAAATGCATGCAGAAATGTACATGGAAAATGAGGTGAAATCACACTCATCAAATCACCCCAAGCTTAAGACTTTGCTTGTCCTCAAGCAAAAACCAAGGCCGAAAAACCAAAATAAACAAAGCATGGATAGTGAATCAAGAACCCGAGTAAAATGATCCAAGTAATGGCATTCAATTATTTCAAAAAGAGACAATCAATTCAAGTCCAATTAGGGGCTTAGGTTTCCTAGACTCACATTCTCTCCGATTCGGCACTCTATCTTACTTGAAGCTCACCCCAAGCTTGTTCATTTGCTTGGCTCTCATTCTTGCCTCACTCACTCAAGTGTTCAAGTATATATAACAATTCACTCCATTTTCCTCAAGGAATGATTCCTACCCTATGCTTGACTATCAACCAAATCTTTACTTTATTAATGAAAACATCTAAGAATCAAGAGGTCTTATTCTTTGGTTGTAATGGGGCCATGGGATCAATTTTTCAGGTGGGAATTTCAAGAACAGGAAATTTCAAAAGGCTATACAACAATCAAGCATTGCAAGGCACGACCTTCTAAAATACCTTTCTTTGGGTTTAGGTTTACTTTTCCACCATTCTTTCCTTTTATTTTTGCTATTTCTCACTTCTCTTGTCATCCCCTTCTCCATTTTTATTTCTTTTTCTCTTTTTTTTTCTCTTTTTTTCTTTTGTTTGGAGAAGGGAGATTTTTCAATTCAAGAGAAATTTTTTTTCAGATTCATTTTTTTCTTTTCATCATCCCAAACTTTCAACTACATTTTCCAACCTTTTTACACAAGTACTTTAGAAGGTCCCTCATAAGCATATTTAACACAACATTTCAGGGTACCAAGAAAAGCATGTTATTCATTCAGGCTCAAAATGGGCAACTACGGGTAGCATTATTCATTCAAAGCTCAGAGGGCCAGAAAAAAAAACCTATTGCCTCAATCCTTTTCAAAAATGTTCTAAAAAATTTTCAAGTTTCGAAATGGTTTCAAGTCAAGTTCTAGAGAAAAACAATCCAAGAGGAACACACTCTACACAAAGAACGGGGGCAGATTTAGTGAGTACCCCTAATGGCTCAAAAGCTCACATTTATCAGTTCAAGAACCAGTGAGAAACACAAATCCATAGAAACACATGCTAATCATCAACTATCCAAGAACATCTCAAGCATATTTAATGAAGCCATATCACAAGAATAGAAAATCAGGGTCCAAAAAATTCACTATCACAAAAAATTGGCACTTAGCTCTCACAATCATAAGCTCAATCTAAGCAGGGGTAACCGAATCATGCGATCATGCAAACTTAAGCCTATATGAATGCAATATTTACAATGCAAGCAAAAAGATTACCCCTACCCCAAGCTTAAAGACTTACATTGTCCTCAATGTAAATAATTAAGTTTAGAGAGGGGAGAAAACTGGAACAACTCACCAAGGTGGTAGTGGTGCTGAATCACATGCTTTCTGGTTTTGTTTCCTCCTGCCCTTCTTCTCCTCCTTCCTTCAACATCTGAAAGCACTCAACAAACTATTAACAAACCTCTTGAGCTTCTCAAATTATTCAAGAGGAGAAATCAAAAACAAAAGAGAAGAGGAAAATAAAAATTGGGTTGCCTCCCAATAAGCGTTTCTTTAACGTCACTAGCTTGACGGATGATTTTTTTTTTTTTTTAAGATGGTGGTGCCTGAAGAGTGACGGAGACCGCCTGACGATCAAAGTTGCCTCCAAGGTAGTGCTTTAGTCTTTGTCCATTAACAGTGAAGGTATCACCGGATGATGGATCTTCCAATTTAATCTGAACCAAATGGAGAGACAGACTTGACATAGAATGGGCCCGACCATCTTGATCTCAATTTGCCCGGAAAGAGCTTGAGTCTTGAGTTAAACAAAGAAAACCGATCGGCCTTCTTCAAATTTCTTGGGAAGAATGTACTTATCATGCCAGAACTTTGTTCTTTCCTTGTATATCCTAGCACTCTCGTAAGCCAAGAGTCGGAACTCATCCAACTCATTCAATTGAAGCATCCTCTTGTCCATGGCTAGCCTTGTATCAAAGTTCAGGGCCTTCACTCGCCCAAAAAGCACGGTGTTGTAGCTCTACGGAAGGTGTCATGATTTCCCCGAACACTAATTGGTAAGGTGACATACCAATAGGTGTCTTATAAGCGATCCGATAGGCCCAAAGTGCATCATCCAATTTCTTCGCCCAATCCTTCCTTGCATTGTTCAGCAGTTTTTCCAAAATTCTCTTCAACTCCGGTTGGACAATTCCACTTGCCCATTGGTTTGGGGATGGTATGGTGTGGTAACTTTGTGGTTCACCCCAAACTTGGCAAGCACCGCATTGAACTCATTATTGCAAAAGTGGGTACCCCCATCACTAATGATAGCCCTAGGGGTCCCAAACCGGGTAAAAATATTCTTCCTCACAAAACCGATCACAGTTCTTGCATCATCTTTCGGAGTTGGCACGGCTTCCACCCACTTGCTCACATAATCAACCGCCACCGGAATGTACTTGTTGTTGTAAGATGACGGGAAAGGACCCATGAAGTCGATCCCCACACATCGAAGAGCTCCACCTCAAGTATACCCCTTCAAGGGCATCTCATTTCTCTTGGAAATACTACCGGTCCTCTGACATTTATCACAATTCATCACCCAAGCTCGGGAGTCCTTGAAAATAGTGGGCCAAAATAGCCCGCTTTGCAAAATCTTCATGGCGGTCCTCTCACCACCAAAGTGTCCTCCATAGGGTGAGTTGTGGCAGTGGGTCAACACCCCATTAATTTCTTCTTCCGGTATGCACCTCCTCAGAATTCCATCCGAACCTCTTTTGAAAAGATACGGCTCATCCCAAATATAGAACTTGGCATCATGAATGAGCTTCTTCCTCTCAAGGCGCATTGAAGTCCTTAGGAATCTTATTGGCTGCCTTGTAATTTGCAATATCCGCGAACCAAGGTGTCACTTGCACCACAAACAACTGCTCATCTGGGAATTCCTCTTGAATTGGCAACTTTGCTTCTGCTTGGACATCTGCTTGTGGAAGCCTAGACAAATGGCTTCGGCTACCACATTCTCCACTCCTTTCTTGTCCTTTATTTCCAAATCAAACTCTTGGAGTAGTAGTATCCACCTAATAAGCCTTGGCTTAGCATCCTGTTTAGTCATAAGATATCTCAAAGCGGAATGATCGGTGTAGATGAGTTTTACAACCAATCAAGTAGGATCTAAATTTATCAAAAGCAAATACCACAGCAAGCAATTCTTTTTCAGTTGTAGTGTAATTCAATTGGGCATCATTAAGCACCACGTTGGCATAGTAAATGACATGCAACACTTTGTTTTTTCTTTGGCCCAAAATGGCTCCCACCGCATAGTCACTTGCATCACACATTAGCTCAAAAGGTAAACCCAACTGGAGGTGCAATGACCGGTGCGGTGGTGAGTTTTTCTTTCAAAATTTTGAAGGCATGCATGCAATCATCATCAAATATAAAAGGAGTATCAGCTACCAAAAGCTTGCATAAGGGTTTCACAATTTTTGAAAAATCTTTTATGAACCTTCTATAAAAACCCGCATGCCCTAGGAAGCTTCTAACACCTTTCACATTTAAGGGAGGAGGAAGTTTTTCAATCACTTCAATTTTGGCTCTATCAACCTCCATCCCCCGTGATGAAATTTTATGCCCAAGAACTATACCCTCCCTAACCATGAAATGACATTTTTCCCAATTTAAAACGAGGTTAGTTTCTTGGCACCTTTTTAGAACACAGGCAAGATTATTCAAACAGTTATCAAAAGAATCACCAAACACAGAAAAATCGTCCATATATACCTCAATAAATTTTTCATTCATATCAGAAAATATGGATAGCATGCACCTTTGAAAAGTGGCGGGTGCATTGCACAACCCGAAAGGCATTCTCCTGTATGCATAGACTCCATAAGGGCAGGTGAAAGCGGTCTTCTCTTGGTCCTCTGGGTCAACCACAATCTGGTTATACCCGGAGTATCCATCAAGGAAACAATAGAAAGCATGGCCCGCCAACCTCTCTAACATCTGATCAATGAAGGGCAAAGGAAATGATCTTTTTCGGTGGCCTCATTCAGTCTTACGTAATCAATGCATACCCTCCATCCGGACACGGTCCTAGAGGGAATAAGTTCATTCTTTTCATTTGCTACCACCTGTCATCCCCCTTTCTTGGCCTGACAACTTGGACACGGACTCACCCATGGACTATCGGAGATGGGATAGATAATGCCCGCATCCAACAACTTCACAATCTCCTTCCTCACAACTTCTTTCATATTCGGGTTGAGTCTTCTTTGCGGTTGCCTAACCGGCTTGAAATTTTCCTCCACACGGATTTTGTGCATGCAAAAGGAGGGGCTTATCCCTTTCAAATCGGACATAGACCATCCGAGTGCAGATTTGTGCTCCCTAAGCACCCTCAATGCCTTCTCTTCTTCCAAGGAATTCAACCCACTACGATGATAACTGGGAATGAAGAGTTCATCCCAAGGAAAGCATAACGGAGATGGGATGGCAATTCTTTCAACTCTAGCACCGGTGGGTCACCCTTGTCTTCAATTCTCACATCTTCCACCACTTTGTCTTCATCAGTATTCACAACCAGACAAGCCTCCAGAGATTTAATCATGAGATCAACTTCTTCTGCACATACTTCTTCTTCTACATCCTCTACCATTAGAGCGGCTAATAACGAATCTTCAAACTTCTTGTGCAAACTCTTGTCAGATAATGAATCAATGAGGTCCACTATCATGCATGTGTCCTTGTCGCTTGGGTGTTTCATCGCTTCAAACACATTAAAGGTGACCTTTTCGTCTTGTACCCGAAGCACCAATTCCCCTTGATTGACATCGATCAGGGCTCTACACGTTGCTAGGAATGGTCTCCCAAGAATCGGAGGAGTGTCACCATCTTGACCATATCTAACACCACAAAATCTGCTGGAAAAATGAACTTATCTACCTTCACCAAAAAATCCTCCACAACACCATAGGGATATGTAATTGAGCGGTCTGCCAGTTGAAGAGAAATTCCTGTTGGTTTTACCTCACCAATCCCCAGCTTCTTGAAAATGGAGAGCGGCATCAGATTAATACTTGCCCCTAAATCGCACAATGCTCTCCCTATGTTCAGATGACCAATCGTGCATGGGATAGTGAAACTGCCCGGGTCCTTCATCTTTACTGGTAAATTCTTTTGAAGTATAGCGCTGCACTCTTCAGTAAGCATAACTGTCTCCTCCTTCCACCTCCTCTTGTTTGTAAGAATCTATTTCATGAACTTTGCGTAGGAGGGCATCTGTTGGAGAGCTTCTGCAAAAGGAATGTTGATTTGTAGCTTTTTGAATACATCCAGAAACTTAGAAAATTGTTGGTCTTTTGCCTCCTTCTTCAACCGTTGGGGGTACGGGATTCTGAAATATGGGGGCAGCTCTTTGGGATTATCAACCTCTTCCAGAATCTGTCTTTTAGTCTTCTTCTTCGCAAATTCTTCATCAACCAATTTCTCTCTCTGCGGTTCTTCAGCTTCTACACCAGTAGGAATAGAGGTAGTATCTTGGGAAGTTCCGGGTTCTTCATTGTTTACCTCTTCAAACTGTACCTTATCAATTCCAGCATCACTTGTCTTTTCTTCCCTCTCTTTTTCTTGTGGATTTAACACTCTCCCACTTCTTGTAATAATGGCCTTACAATCTTCCTTTGGGTTCTTCTCAGTATCCCCAGGCAATTGTCCTTGAGGTCTCTCTGCCATCTGCCTTGCTAGTTGGCCTATTTGATGCTCCAAGTTCTTGATTGAGGCATTCTGATTCTTCATAGTCTCTTGAGTAGCTTGCATGAACTGGCCTAGAAGGTTCTCCAATTTGCTTGAACTCTCTTGAGGAGGCTTTGCTTGAGTACTTGAACTTTGCCCTTGTCTCCAACTAAAGTTAGGATGGTTGTGCCACCCCGGATTATAGATGTTGGAGTAAGGATCATTTCTAGGCCCTTGGTTGCCCATATAATTTACCTCTTCTTGTCCCGAACTTCCAACCACATTGATCTCACAGTTTCCATTTGCATGGTTGCCTCCACAGAAATCACACACTGAGGCACCTTGAACTTGGACAGCTTGCAGTTGAGAATTCTGCAGTTGAACCGACCCCAATTGCTTGGTAAGAATAGCCATTTGTGCCTTGAGAGCGCCAATTTCATCCAGCTCTAGAACACCTCTATTGACCATTGACCGAGAACTAGGCATTTGATAGTCATTGTTAGCCATGTTCTCAATCAAGTCCTTTGCTTCTTCCGGTGTCTTCTGACTCAATGTCCCTCCTGCAGCCGCTTCAATCATACTTCTTGAATTCCTGTTGAGCCCATTAACAAATGTTGCAACCTGCTGCCATGTCTCTAATTCATGATTTGGACAAGCTGTGAGTAAGGACTTGAACCTCTCCCAGGATTTGATGAGTGTGATTTCACCTCATTTTCCATGTACATTTCTGCATGCATTTGCATATAGTTAGGCCATTTTAGTGTTTATTTTGTTTAGTTTTTCCTTTGGAACGGATAAGGTGGTATTGTGTGTTGTTTTGCAGATATTCATGATTAAATGCCCAAGAAGTAGCAAGTATGAAGCTTGGATGACTTAGAGCCTTGAAAGATAAGAAATCGAGCCACAGAGAGTATCACGGCCTAGCGTGATGGCCCTCACGCAGTGAGGAGCGATGAGGCGAGGAAAGAATTGAGCCGAAGTCGGAAGTCTGTCACGGCCTAGCCGTGATGGCTATCACGGCACCGTGACGTGTCGGCCGTGCCAGATCTCCAAAAGTCGAGACGATCACGGCCTAGCCGTGATGTATATTACGCCATGATGAATCAGTTGGAAAAGTCGAGACGATCACGGCCGTGATTTGTTTGTTGGAAAAGTCGAAAGGATCACGACCTCAGTCAGTGATGAGTATCACGCCGTGATGAATCAGAAAGTGAAGCGGTGCCAAGTCGGAAACCATCACGGCCTGGCCGTGATGGTCTATCCGGCCGTGACCGCCACGAGTACTAGAAAAGCGAGCGGCAGTAAGAATTAGGATGATTCAGAAAAACCTAAAGAGAAATCCTCTCTTTGCTGTGGCTGTGTGCATCATTCCATGGAGCTCTCCCCTTTGTTCATCTCTCGTAATTATTCCTTTTGTTTTACTTTCAATTATGTGTAGCTAAACTCCCCTTTGTTGGGGTTAGACTATTGTTATCGAACTTGGTTGTAATATGACTTGAGATTAATACAGTTTCCTTCTTCCTTATGAGTATATAATTCTATGCTTAATGCTTTCCTAGGCTTGATCATTTTAGGAATGATTAGTTGCTTTAATAGACAATTGAAAGATTGATGTTAAAGTATGCTCATGAATTATATGCCAAGTAGTCCAAGAATCTAGACATAGGTGTTGGCTACTTGCAATCTTATGAATCTTGTCTTAATGCAATTTCTCTTATTAATCCACCTAAGACATTAGGGTTTAATTTGGGATTTTAGGCTCAATGTACCTAAGACATTAGGCTCGAGTATATTAGAAAAGATTCGATTGTCATAAGGGGAGTAGGAACTGTGTTAGTTATCATTTCATAACAATCAAGGAGGATTAGCTTAGTTTAACCCCAGCAATTCCATCTCATTGTTATTCATCTCTTTGTTTTCACATTAAGCTGTTTGAGAAAAATCCAAAAAGAACAAAAATATTTTCTTCTTGTTTGTTTGCTAGATGTTAGAACAACCTTCAATCCAAAATCCGATCGCCTAGATAGTAGTCAAATTTGCGAAGTGGTAATTGTCCACGATCCCCCGAGAACGATATCCACGGTCTCACCGTTTTATTACTTGCAACGAACCGGTACACTTGCCGAGTCCGTGTCAAGTTTTTGGCGCCGTTCTTGGGGATCGGTGTGCAATATCACGAGTACCAAAGGGGACTCCTAATTTAGGCATTTTATTTTTACTGTTTTCCCTCTCGTGTTTTTCGTTTCTTAATTTTCAGTATATCTGCTGTGAATTTTCTGCAAGTGCTTTTTTTTTTGTTTGTTCCGTGCTACTCCGTTTTGTTCGGTGTATGCGAGGTACAATCGACCAGGTGAACTCCAATTCGAACCTGAGATCGAGAGACTCTGCCAGAAGGAATAGAAAGAGAACCAAGGCAAGACAGAACAGAGAAAGAGCATCTTCTAATAGACAAGAGCAGCAGAAGTTGAGTTACCCAAGTGTGCAAGAACCACAAGTTGAAGTAGCAACTGTCACCATGGAAGAAGAGAATGCACCAAGGAGAACAATGGGGACTACACTTCCCCTAGAGTTGATAGATGTGGAACTCCGATTGTGAGACTGCAGGTGGCCTGCAATAATTTCGAAATCAAGGCCTCACTTCTCCACCTTGTGCGATAAAACCAATTTGGAGGGTTGGAGAGTGAAGATCCTCATGCTCATATTGGTACCTTCATTGAGTTGTGTGACACCATCAAGTTAAACGGAGCTTAGTGAGGCCATTCGGTTAAGGCTTTTCCCTTTCTCCTTGAGGGATAGAGCCAAGGCGTGGCTTCAATCTCATCCTCATGGAAGCATCATCACCAGGAACGACTTGGTCAAAGCAAGTTTTTATCTCGATTCTTCCCTCCGTCAAGAATGATTAAGGCGAGGTCAGAGATCAATGCCTTTACGAGAGGGATGGTGAGTCACTTATGAAGCACTGGAGAGATTCAAGTCTTTACTCACAGCTTGTCCAAATCATGAACTGGAGACATGGCGGCAGGTCGCAACTTTTGTTAATGGGCTCAGCGGGGAACTCAAGAAGTATGATTAGGCGGCATGGAGGTACATTGAGTCGAGAAAACAGGAAGAAGCAAAGGACTTGATTGAGAACATGGCTAACAATGACTATCAAATGCCTAGTTCTCGGTCAATGGTCGAGTGAGGTGCTCTAGAGCTGGATGAAATTGGTGCCCTCAAAGCACAAATGGCTATTCTTACCAAACAACTCGGGGTCGGTTCAACTGCGGAACTCTCAAGTACAAGCTATTCAAGCTCAAGGTGCCTCAGTGTGTGATTTTGTGGAGGCAACCATGCAAATGGGAACTGTGAGATCAATGTGGTTGGAAGCTCGGGACAAGAAGAGGTAAACTATATGGGCAACCAAGGGCCTAGAAATGATCCCTACTCCAACACCTACAATCCAGGGGTGGCGCAATCATCCCAACTTTAGTTGGAGACAAGGACAAAGTTCAAATACTCAAGCAAAGCCTCCTCAAGAGAGTTCAAGCAAATTGGAGAACCTTCTAGGCCAGTTCATGCAAGTCACTCAAGAGACTATAAAGAATCGAGAATGCTTCAATCAAGAACTTGGAGCATCAAATGGGCCAACTAGCAAGGCAGATGGCGAGAGAGACCTCCAGGACAATTGCACGGGGATGCGAGAAGAACCCAAGGGAAGATTGTAAGGCCATTGTTACAAGAAGTGGGAGAATGCTAAGTCCACAAGAAAAAGAGAAGGAAGAGAAGACAAGTGATGCTGGAATTGACAAGGGGCAATCGAAGAGGTAAACAATGAAGAACCTAGGAACTTCCCAAGGTACTACCTCTAATCCTATTGATGTAGAAGTCAAGAACCACAGAGGGAGAAATTGGTTGATGAAGAATTTGCGAAGAAGAAAACTAGAAGACAGATTCCCGGAAGAGGTTGATAATCCCAGGAGCTGCCCCCATATTTGTAATTCCATACCCCACGGTTGAAGAAAGAAGCAAAAAGATCGGCGAGTTTTCTAAGTTCCTGGATGTATTCAAAAAGCTACAAATAAACATCCCGTTTGCTGAAGCTCTCTGAAAGAAATGCCTTCCCTACATAAAAATTCATGAAGGAGATCCTTACAAACAAAAGAAGGTGGAATGAGAGAGCAGGTTATGCTTCTTTGAAGAGTGCAGCGCTATACTTCAAAGGAAGTCGGTAAAAATGAAGGACCGGGCAGTTTCACTATCCCATGCACGATTGGTCATCCGAACATAGGGAGAGCATTGTGCGATTTAGGGGCAAGTATTAATTTGATGCCGCTCTCCATTTTCAAGAAGCTGGGATTGGTGAAGTAAAACCAACGGAATTTCTCTTCAGGCGGCGGACCGTTCAATTACATACCCCTATGGTGTTGTGGAGGATTTGTTGGTTAAGGTAGATAAATTTATTTTTCCAGCAGATTTTGTGGTGTTAGATATGGCTGAAGATGGTGATACCCCCCTGATTCTAGGGAGACCATTCCTAGCAACAGGTAGAGCCTTGATCGATGTCAATCAAGGGGAATTGATGCTTCGGTACAAGACGAAAGGTCACTTTTAATGTGTTTGAAGCGATGAAACACCAGCAGCGACAAGGACACATGCATGATAGTGGACCTCATTGATTCATTAGGCGACAAGAGTTTGCACCGTAAGTTTGAAGATTCGTTAGAAGCCGCTCTAATGGTAGAGGATGCGAGAAGAAGAAGTAGGTGCGAGAAAAGTTGATCTCATGATTAAATCTCACGGAGGCTTATGCGGTTTGTAAGAAATCTTGATGAAGACAAAGTGGTGGAAGATGTGAGAATTGAAGATAAGGGTGACCCACCGGTGCTAGAGTTGAAGGAATTGCCATCCCATCTCCGTTATGCCTTCCTAGGGATGAACTCTTCATTCCCAGTTATCATCGATAGTGGGTTGAATTCCTTGGAAGAAGAGAAGCTGTTGAGGGTGCTTAGGGAGCACAAATCTGCAATTGGATGGTCTATGTCCGATTTGAAAGGGATAAGCCCCTCCTTCTCGCATGCACAAAATCCGTGTGGAGGAAAATTCAAGCCGGTTAGGCAACCGCAAAGAAGACTCAACCCGAATATGAAGGAAGTTGTGAGGAAGGAGATTGTGAAGTTGTTGGATGCTGGCATTATCTATCCCATCTCCGATAGTCCATGGGTGAGTCGGTCCAAGTTGTGCCAAGAAAGGGGGATGATGGTGGTAGCGAATGAAAGGAATGAACTTATTCCCTCCAGGACCGTGTCTCGGATGGAGGGTATGCATTGACTACGGTAAGACTGAATGAGGCCACTAGAAAAGACCACTTTCCATTACCCTTCATTGATCGGGATGCTAGAGAGGTTGGCGGGTCATGCTTTCTCATGTTTCCTTGATGGATACTCCGGGTATAACCAGATTGTGGTTGACCCGGAGGACCAAGAGAAGACCGCTTTCACCTGCCCTTATGGAGTCTATGCATACGGAGAATGCCTTTCGGTTGTGCAATGCACCCGCCACTTTTCAAAGGTGCATGCTCTCCATATTTTACGATATGAATGAGAAGTTTATTGAGGTATTTATGGGCACGATTTTCCGTATTTGGTGATTCATTTGATAACTGTTTGAATAATCTTGCCTGTGTCCTAAAAAGGTGCCAAGAAACTAACCTCGTTTTAAATTGGGAAAAATGCCATTTCATGGTTAGGGAGGGTATAGTTCTTGGGCACAAAAATTTCATCGAGGGGGATGGAGGTTGATAGAGCCAAAATTGAAGTGATTGAAAAACTTCCTCCTCCCTTAAATGTGAAAGGTGTTAGAAGCTTCCTAGGGCATGCGGGTTTTTATAGAAGGTTCATAAAAGATTTTTCAAAAATAGTGAAACCCTTATGCAAGCTTTTGGTAGCTGATACTCCTTTTATATTTAATGATGATTGCATGCATGCCTTCAAAATTTTGAAAGAAAAACTCACCACCGCACTTTGTCATTGCTCCTCCAGTTGGAGTTTACCTTTTGAGCTAATGTGTGATGCAAGTGACTATGCGGTGGGAGCCATTTTGGGCCAAAAGAAAAACAAAGTGTTGCATGTCATTTACTATGCTAATCGTGTGCTTAATGATGCCCAACGATTGAATTACCTACGACTGAAAAGAGTTGCTTGCTGTGGTATTTGCTTTTGATACATTTAGATCCTACTTGATTGGTTGTAAAACTACGGTCTACACTGATCATTACGCTTTGAGATATCGATGACTAAACAGGATGCTAAGCCAAGGCTTATTAGGTGGATACTGCTACTCCAAGAGTTTGATTTGGAAATAAAGGACAAGAAAGAGTGGAGAATGTGGTAGCGGACCATTTGTCCCAGGCTCCAAGCGGATGTCCGAGCGAAGCAAAGTTGCCAATTCAAGAGGAATTTCCAGATGAGCGGTTGTTTGTGGTGCAAGTGGCACCTTGGTTCGCCGGATATTGCAAATTACAAGGCGGCCAATAAAATTCCTAAGGACTTCAATGCGCAATGAGCAGGAAGAAGCTCATTCATGATGCCAAGTTCTACATTTGGGATGAGCCGTATCTTTTCAAAAGGGGTTGAGATGGAATTACGAGGAGGTGCATACACGAAGAAGAAATTAATGGGGTGTTGACCCACTGCCACAACTCACCCTATGGAGGACACTTTGGTGGTGAGAGGACCGCGATGAAGATTTTGCAAAGCGGGTTGTTTTGGCCCACTATTTTCAAGGACTCGAGCTTGGGTGATGAATTGTGATAAATGCCAGAGGACCGAAGTATTTCAAGAGAAATGAGATGCCCTTAAAGGGTATATTGGAGGTAGAGCTCTTTGACGTATGGGGGATTGACTTCATGGGTCCTTTCCGTCGTCTTACAACAACAAGTACATCCTGGTGGCGGTTGATTATGTGAGCAAGTGGGTGGGAAGTTGCCAACTTTGAAGGATGATGCAAGAAGCCGTGATCGGTTTGTGAGGAAGAATATTTTTACCGGTTTGGGACCCCTAGGGCTATCATAAGTGATGGGGGGTACCCACTTTTGCAATAATGAGTTCAATGCGGTGCTTGCCAAGTTTGGGGTGAACCACAAAGTTACCACACCTTACCATCCCCAAACCGGTGGGCAAGTGGAATTGTCCAACAGGGAGTTGAAGAGAATTTTGGAAAAAGCGTGAACAATGCCGGGAAGGATTGGGCGAAGAAGTTGGATGATGCACTTTGGGCCCTATCGGATTTGCCTATAAGACGCCTATTGGTATGTCACCTTACCAAGTGGTGTTAGAAATCATGTCATCTTAGGTGGAGCTACAACACCGTGCTTTTTGGGCGATGAAGGCCCCGAACTTTGATGCAAGGCTGGCCATGGACAAGAGGATGCTTCAATTGAATGAGTTGGATGAGTTCCGACTCTTGGCTTATGAGTGCTAGGATATACAAGGAAAGGACAAAGTTACGGCATGACAAGTACATTCTTCCCAAGAAGTTTGAAGAAGGCGGATCCGGTTCTGCTGTTTAACTCAAGACTCAAGCTCTTTCCAGGCAAATTGAGATCAAGATGGTCAGGCCCATTCTATGTCAAGTCTGTCTCTCCATTTGGTTCTGTTGAATTGGAAGATCCATCATCCGGTGATACCTTCACGGTAAATGGACAAAGACTAAAGCACTACCTTGGAGGCAACTTTGATCGTCGAGCGATTTTAGTCACTCTTGAGCACCATCTTCTTAAAAAAAAAAAAAAAAAAAAAAAAAAAATCAAAAAAAAAAAAAAAAAAAAAAAGGAAAAAAAAATCATCCGTCGAAGCTAGTGACGTTAAAGCGCTTATTGGGAGGCAACTTAATTTTTATTTTTTATTTTCATCTTCTCTTTTGTTTTTGATTTCCCCCTCTTGAATAATTTGAGAAGCTCAAGAGGTTTGTTAATAGTTTGTTGAGTGATTCCAGATGTTGAAGGAAGGAGGAGAAGAAGGGGCAAGAGGAAACAAAACCCCGAGAAAGCATGTGATTCACACCACTACCACCTTGTGAGTTGTTCAGGTTTTCTCCCTCTCTAAGTTTAATTATTTACATTGAGGACAATGTAAGTCTTTAAGCTTGGGGTAGGGGGTACTCTTCTTTTCTTGCATTGTAAATATTGCATCCATATATGCATTGTGAATATTGCATTCATATAGGCTTAAGTTGCATGATCGCATGATTCGGTTACCCCTGCTTAGATTGAGCATATGATAGTGAGAGCTAAGTGCCAATTTTCTGTGATAGTGAATTTTGGACCCCGATTTTCCTATTCTTGTAATTTGGCTTCATTAAATAAGCTTGAGATGTTCTTGGATAGTTGATGATTAGCATGTGTTTCTATGGATTTGTGTTCTCACTGGTTCTTGAAGCTGATGAATGTGAGCTTTTGAGCCATTAGGGGGCACTCACTAAATCTGCCCCCGTTCTTTGTGTAAGTGTTTTCCTCTTGGACTGTTTTTCTCTAGAACTTGACTTGAAACCATTTCGAAACTAGAAAATTTTTTGGAAACATTTTTGAAAATGATTGAGGCAATAGGTATTTTTCCTACCTTCTGAACTTTGAATGTGTAAATGCTACCCTTAGTTGCCCATTTTGAGCTCGGAATGAATAGCATGCTTTTCTTGGTGCCCTGAATTGTTTTGTTAAATATGCTTATGGGGGACCTTCTAAAGTACTGTGCAAAAATGGGTTGGAAAATGTAGTTTAAAGTTTGGGATGATGAAAATAAAAGATGAATCTAAAAAAAAAAAAAAAAATTTTACTTCTCATGAATTCAAAAATCTACCCAACAACAAACAAAAGAAAAAAAAAAGAAAAATAAAAGAAAGAAGAACAGAAAAAAAAATAAAAATGGGTCATGGGATGACAAAAAGGAATGAGAAGTAGGAAAAAATGAAAAGAATGGTGGAAGAGTAAACGGAAAACCCAAGAAAGGTATTTTTAGAAGGTCGTGCCTTGCAATGCTTGATTGTTTGTATAGCCTTTTGAAATTTCCTGTTTTGAAATTCCCACCTGAAAAATTGATCCCATGGCCCCATTACACCAAAGAATAAGTCCTCTTGATTCTTAGATGTTTTTCATTAATAAAGTGAAGATGTGGTTGATAGTCAAGCTTATGGTAGGAATCATTCTTTGAGGAAAATGGGTGAAATGTCATATTCCCTTAACACTTGAGTGGTGAGGCAAGAAAGAGAGCCAAGCAAATGAACAAGCTTGGGGTGAGCTTCAAGTGAGATAGAGTGCCGAATTAGTGAGAATGTGAGTCTAGGAAACTAAGCCCTAATTGGACTTGAATTGAGTGTCTCTTGCTGAAATAATTGATTTGTTTGTTGCTTGGATCATTTTATTCGGGTTCTTAGTTCACTATCATTGTCCTGGTTGTTTTCATCTTATGGCCTTGGTTTTTGCTTGAGGACAAGCAAAGTCTTAAGTTTGGGGTGATTTGATGAGTGTGATTTCACCTCATTTTCCATGTACATTTCTGCATGCATTTGCATATAGTTAGGCCATTTTAGTGTTTATTTTGTTTAGTTTTTCCTTTGGAACGGATAAGGTGGTATTGTGTGTTGTTTTGCAGATATTCATGATTAAATGCCCAAGAAGTAGCAAGTATGAAGCTTGGATGACTTAGAGCCTTGAAAGATAAGAATTGAGCCAAGCGGAGAGTATCACGGCCTAGCTTGATGGCCTCACTGGGAGGGAGCGAGAGCATGAGAAAGAATTGAGCCAGGAGTCGGAAAGTCACGGCCTAGCCGTGATGGCTATCACGGCCGTGACGTGTCAGCCGTGCCAGATCTCCAAAAGTCAGAGACGATCACGGCCTAGCCGTGATGTATATTACTGCCGTGATGAATCGGTTGGAAAAAGTCGAGACGATCACGGCCTCTGGGCGATGTCTATCACGGCCGTGATTTGTTTGTTGGAAAAGTCGAAAGGATCACGCCCTGGCTGTGATGAGTATCCACTAGTGATGAATCAAGAAAGTGAAGCGGTGCCAAGTCAGAACCATCACGGCCTGGCCGTGATGATGCGCTCACGCGCCGTGACCGCCACGAGTACTAGAAAACCTGCGAAAGCGAGAAGAATTAGGATGATTGAGAAAAACCCTAAAAGAAATCCTCCACGTTGTGGTGTGTGCATCATTCCATGGAGCTCTCCCCTTTGTTCATCTCTGTAATTATTCCTTTTGTTTTACTTTTCAATTATGTGTAGCTAAACTCCCCTTTGTTGAGTTAGACTATTGTTATCCGAACTTGGTTGTAATATGACTTGAGATTAATACGGTTTCCTTCTTCCTTATGAGTATATAATTCTATGCTTAATGCTTTCCTAGGCTACGATCATTTTAGGAATGATTAGTTGCTTTAATAGACAATTGAAAGATTGATGTTAAAGTATGCTCATGAATTATATGCCAAGTAGTCCAAGAATCTAGACATAGGTGTTTGGCTACTTTGCAATCTTATGAATCTTGTCTTAATGCAATTTCTCTTATTAATCCACCTAAGACATTAGGGTTTAATTTGGGATTTTAGGCTCAATGCACCTAAGACATTAGGCTTGAGTATATTAGAAAAGATTCGATTGTCATAAGGGGAGTAGGAAGCTGTGTTAGTTATCATTTCATAACAATCAAGGAGGATTAGCTTAGTTAACCCCAGAGAATTCCATCTCATTGTTATTCATCTCTTTGTTTTCACATTAACCGTTTGAGAAAAATCCAAAAAGAACAAAAATATTTTCTTCTTGTTTGTTTGCTAGATGTTAGAACAACCTTC